>JADRCD010217413.1:0-24593 GCA_019843815.1 Montemys delectorum
GGAGGTCAACATGTAGAAAAATGCAAATCGACCCATTCCTTTCACCTTGTACAAAGCTCAAGTCCAAGTGGATCAGGGACCTCCACATCAAACCAGATACATTGAAACTAATAGAAAGTAAAGTGGGGAAGAACCTCGAGCAAATAGGCACAGGGGAAATTTTCCTGAAGAGAACCCCAATAGCTTCTACTATAAGATCAAGAATTGACAAATGGGACCTCATAAAGTTGCAAAGCTTCTGTAAGGCAAAAGACACTGTCAATAGGACAAAACGGCAACCAACAAATTGGGAAAAGATCTTTACCAATCCTACATCTGATAGAGGGCTAATATCCAATGTGTACAAAGAATTCAAGAAGTTAGACTCCAGAAAACCAAATAATCCTATTAAAAAATGGGGTACTGAGCTAAACAAAGAATTCTCAACTGATGAATACCAAATGGCTGAGAAGCACCTAAAGAAATGTTCAACATCCTTAGTAATCAGGGAAATGCAACTCAAAACAACCCTGAGATTCCACCTCACACCAGTCAGAATGGCTAAGATCAAAAACTCAGGTGACAGCAGATGCTGGAGAGGTTGTGGAGAAAGAGGAACACGCCTTTATTGTTGGTGAGATTGCAAGCTGGTACAACCACTCTGGAAATCACTTTGGTGGTTCCTCTGGCAATTGGACATAATTCTACCAGAGGACCCAGCTATACCACTCCTGGGCATATACCCAGAAGATGCTCCAACATGTATTAAGGGCACATGCTCTATCATGTTCATTGCAGCCTTATTTAGAATAGCCAGAAACTGGAAAACCCAGATGTCCCTCAACAGACAAATGGATACAGAAACTGTGGTTCATCTACACAATAGAGTACTACTCAGCTATTAAAAACAATGAATTTATGAAATTCTTAGGGAAATGGATGAATCTGGAGAATATCATCCTGAGTGAGGTAAATCAATCACAAAAGAATACACATGGTATGCACTCTCTAATAAGTGGTTATTAGCCCAGAAATTTGGAATACTCGAAGTACAATCCACAAACCACAAGAAACTCAAGAAGAAGGAAGACCAAAATGTGGACGCTTCATTCCTTCTTAAAAGGGGGAACAAAATACCCACAGAAGGAGTTGCAGAGACTAACTATGGAGCAGAGACTGAAGGAAGGGCACTCCGGCCTGATATAGCTGTCTCCTGAGAGTCTCTGACAATACCCGACTAATACAGAAGTAGAGGCTCACAGCCATCCACTGAACTGAGTACAGGGTCCTCAATGAAGGAGTTAAAGAAAAGACCGAAGGAGTTGAAGGGTTTGCAGCCCCTTAGGACGAACAACAATATGAACTAACTAGTACCCTCATAGCTCCCAGGGACTAAACCACCAACCAAGGAGTACACATGGTGGGACTGATTGCTCTGGCAGCATGTGTATAGTAGAGGATGGCCAAGTCAGTCATCAATGGGAGGAGAGGCCCTTGGCCCTGTGAAGGTTCTGTGCCCCAGTGTAGGGGAATGCCAGGGCCAGTAAGCGGGAGAGGTTGGGGTGGCAAGCAGGGGGATGGGAGGGAACAGGGGTTTGTTCTTGCTATTTTTTGGGTTTTTTTTTTTTTTTTTTGGAGGGGAAACTGGGAAAGGAAAAATCATATGACATGTAAATAAGGAAAATATCTAATAAAAAAAAAAGAAAGTATCAGGAAAAAAAAAAAACCCCAGAAGTATAATAAACATACCAGTGTGACTTCAAAAAAAAAAAAGATAAGGGCTGTGAAATACTGTCTTGTAGATGAGCCATAGCCATTGCTACCAGGAACTCACAGCACTGGACCTGCACAAGAATGGGCCAAACAGCCCACCATCCCAGGTCAAGGTGCTGTCCTCCTCACTGCTGAACCCTTTGCTTTGGAAAAATTCAGGGAGAAGGAAAGTCATTGCCTTCAGTTGTGTACTCCATGGTAACCATGCCAAGCTCCGATAAGTAGTTCCAATCCCATGGTCACATAGATGGTTAGACTAAATGGTTCACAGAATCAAGAAAGAGGCTGGGGAGGGGGTACGCTGAGAGGAATAGGGAGGAGTTACGAGGGAGTGAGAGAAAGAGAATACATTCTCTGCATGTAGGAGGCTGTCAAGAAGATAAAAACTAATCCATAAAATACATATATCCTAATGAATGGTGAGAGAAAAAAAATTCTCATTAAAAAAGAACCCAGAAAGAGAACCAAAAAGGTAACAAAAATCAAACCCCTATAAGAGAAAAGACTCACCAAACACCATCCCCAAAAACCTTTTTAATTTAAAAAAAAAAAAAAAAAGAATTCATGAATGTAGAAAGAAGTTTAAACAAACCTGCAGGTCCATAGAGACAGCAATCATCGGCTCCACACATGCAGCCCATATTTGATTTTTATTTTACATGAAGTATTTTATGTCTGCTTTGCCTAAATTTGGCCTCTTACCAAAACCTAATGACTCTACTTTACGTTAAGCTTTTCGAAGGATCTAAAACTTAAAGCTAGAAAGAAAAAGAGAGAAAAAAAACTGTTAATTTATCTTGCAAAGAAAGGTGTTATAATTTGAATGAAAAGCAGCATGCGGACGGATAGAAGGAGCTGGCGCAGAGCTTGGGTAATCAGTAACATTTCTTACCTGTAGGCTGAGAAGCCATCTCTAGGGTTGTCTGATGTTATTACCGCCGGCCTATTTTCACTTGTACATTATTAGTTTCAAGTATAATTGTGTGAAGATTTGAGTCTCCTCTACAGATTCACTACTTTAATAAGCTCACAGAGCTGGCACGCCATATGTGTTGGCAGTGATACTTAGACTGTATTAAGCAAACAAATTAAAGCATTTTCTTTAAAATGCTAAGAGGCCTGATTTGACCTTTCTCCTGCCATGGTCAATTCTAAAATGAACTCTTCCAACAAGCTTTTCTTTGACCTTTCCATCTTCAGCCTCTCCCTCAGTAAGGATCTCACAGGCTGTGGGAACTTAATCACTATGACTCTTATCCCAGTCAAACCATGGGCAACATCAGGCAACAAGGAGCTCTACCCATGAATATTCACTAATAGCCACAAAAGCAAGGTTTAGATACCAAAAAGGAGATCTAGTTCATAATCTGGATTTAAATTGAGGTAGCTATTGAGCTGAGAGGGCTAAGCAAGAGAATCACAAGACCGAAGCAAGCCTGGGCTAAGGGTTGAGAACATGACTCAGCGAAACAGAACAGAGCACAGATACTGAGTCACCAAATATTCTCAATTTCAGTAGGTCTTGAGTAGCCATACTGTAGTTCATGAGAAACATTATGCTGCCTACAGTTGGGCATGTGGGTGCTGCCACAACCCAGTTTAGAGATGAGTTTACAGAACAGTCAATTATTTCTTAATCCCAAAGCCTAGCCACACTGGTTAATTTCCAGTCCACCTGATTGGCTATGAAAACACTGAGGCTACATACCCCAGAGTGTGATTGGTGGAATTTCCAGCGTAAAAAGATCCGCCCTGAATATGAGTGGCATCTCCCATGAGCAAGGGATCCTGGACTAAGTTTTTAAAAGGAGAAAGCAAGCTAAGCCCCTTCATTTCCCTGTCTCTGCCACAATGTACCAAGCCCATCTTACTTCTGCCACCATGCTTCCCTCCATGGTAAGCCAGCCCCTTCTCAAACTGTCAGCAAGCGGAGTCCTCTTAAGTTGCTTCTGCTATGTACTTTCTAAAAAAGATTTATTTACTTATTTTATGTATATGAGTACACTGTAGCTGTACAGATGCTTGTGAGCCATCATGTGGTTTGTGAGCCACCATGTGGTTGCTGGGATTTGAACTCAGGACCTTCGGAAGAGCAGTCAGTGCTCTTAACTGCTGAGCCATCTCTTCAGCCCTCTGCTGTGTGTTTCGTTACAATGAAAAAAGTAACTAATCATCCCCCACTCCTCGGCAGACACTGAAGGTTTCCTCAAGCTTCTGATGCTTGTAAATCTGCTAACACTCACTTTACTGTCTACATACTTAGTTCTAAGGGTGTAGTACATGAACACAGGAATACGCATTCTTTTTGCCTTTAATAAAATCCATAGAAATGATTGCCTCTATATCACTTAACAGGCTTTCTTCATAAATCTATATGACCATTTCACATATTGGTATCTGTAACATCATTCTTAAAATAATACGGTATGGAATGATATACACACCTAAGGAGTATTGCAGTTATGTTGACCTAACATAAGGAAAATCTCGCTTATTTATTGATTTCGTTCAACAAATAGTTCTAGAGTGGCTGTTGTGTTCTGTGCCAATGAGTTGATTGATAATTAGAAATTCTAATGAGTCTACCCCGACAGAAGTAATTGTACCAGACTGAGCAAAACCCATAGGGATTTCTGCAGCTCTCTCCTGTGGCCCTCACATATCATTTCTACAAGTGGATCACATTGATAAATGAGATAGAAAGTTATATTCATAGTGTTTAAGGGTCCCATCACCTCCAACATGAAGTTTCAGAACAGAGCTATGAGGATGCACCAATACTCTTCTGTGAACGTACACAGCCCTTTCTTCCCCTCCCATCCCTTTAGCTCACAGTGTGCCTCCCTTTACATCTCAGATCTTCAGTGGTTAGATTCTAAGCCCAGGGCTCCACACCAGCTCACCTACCGGACTTCACTCTCCTTGACTCCCAGCAGACTAAACAATGGCCTTTCTGTACTTGTCACTTCAAAGAACACTCAAAACCGGCCTCAAAATCATCCCAGCCTGGTTGGAAGGAAAAGCAGCTTTTCCAAAGAGCCCATCTCAGCAGCATGTCATTCCCCATGGAAAGTGGATTTGGATATAGATAGTGTTGTTACATATGTATGAGAATATGTCTCACTTATTCACCTGCCTTTTTTCAGCCTGATTGTAAGCCCCTGAAGACTGAGAACATGTTTTCTCTCTGCTCTGTAATGATCCCACCCCCACAGAGTCCCACTGCTGAATGTTGGTGCAGCCTTTCTTAAGGCAGCTATGGCTCATTACACCGAGAGTATCTGGGCCTGAGAATCAGATGTTCAGGGTTGGGAAGTGACCGTGGAGGTAACCTAGTCTACAACTCTCTGTTTTATGTTCACATTTGCTCTTTACTGGGTGCTACAACATGCTAAATTCTTTATAGGAATTGTGCGAAACTCACAAAAAACACCCAGGCAGAAGGTTTAACTATACCAACCTTGTGTGTACCCCAAAGCTCCTCTCATGACTTTTAGTAATAAAACATGCATAGCTAATAATAACAACCAGAGTCAAGACTAGAAGAGGACAAGTATCGAGGAGACAAAATTTAAGGAATTCTTCAGTATCAGGATTATGCAAGTGCCTCTTTAAATGTTTCTTCCTCAGTATATCTCTGCCATTACTTCAGTTGTGTCCCTACCTCAAATCTGGTGCTAGATGGGGCCATAAGAAAATCTACAAATCTAATTATTTTCACAATCCCATGAGATGGATGAGGAAGTAGAGACTGATCAATACACCCAAACCCTAAGCACTAGTCAGCAACAGGGGTGGATTTATATCCAGCTATCTTAATGAGAACTAAAAATAACTTTATTAATATAACACTGGTCCTTGATATAATTGAGAGGCCCCAAACTACATGTGAGAAAATGCTGATTAATCCCCAATTATAAAGATAATAATTTTTAAGTATTTGAGTTAAACTCATGTAAAAGGTGCCTTTCTTTAATTTCTAACCTTAGTAAATGCTGTTTTTCTAAATTAATGTCTATACATGGTACATGGAGCATAAAAGTTGGTCTCACAGAAAACGAAGACTGATTAGTGGTTCTCAAAGGGTGGAAGAAGAAAGCATATTGATGCACATAAAGTTAGAGCTATCTAAAAATAAGCTTTGGTGTAGTTTAGCACAATGTAGTGATCATAAATAACATTAGGTACCATATAACTCAAATAATTAAAAAAAGAATTTCAAGAACTTCCTGCATGAAGAAATAGTCACTAAGTTTGAGGAGGTTGCACACACACTGGGAGCCCATTAGTAGGTACTATGTTAATATTGCCATATGTCAGTAAAAACTACATCAGTGAATGAAATGGATAGTGATAGGCCTGGGTCAAAACCAATTTTATTTTCTTTTTGTTTGTTTTGTATTTAGTAGAGTTTAAAATCTTGGCTCTTACTGTGGTACAAGCCCAAAATAAGAACAATTTTTAGAGATTGGATTTCATTGTAATAAGGCTGTACTTCAATGACCATCATATCACCAAAGGATTTTACCTCCATCGTAGCTAAGCTGAGAGTTGACAGTTCTGCTGCGCCAAGAAATGAATTGTAGGCTCAATTTTTGGATACAGACTTCCTGCTATGGTCAAAGCTATTTGACTTGAGTGAGTGACTTTATTCTCAGCCCACAGAGAACAGGTTACTATCATTTAAGAAATGGTGTAGGTATTAAGATGGTCTATCCATAAAGTCATTCACCAACTGTTTCAATGAACAATGGTTCTGCTTGGAGGGTGGCACAGACATTACATGAGGGTAAGAATTTGGTTCATTAGCTGTGATAATTTGGAAAAGCATTCATCTCAGAGAATGAGTAACTTATAAAGTCCTCTTTTTCAAACTTGATACAAGAGTTACAAACGTCAAGCAAAGCATTCAGTCCCACTCTTTGTTGTTCTCTTACAAGCAACCTCCCTAGTTAATCATCTATGTTTCTTTTGGGTATATAAATACTTTTGAAATATATAAGCTATTCTGAAAACCATAGTATAGTGTAAAGACATGAAATAAACAATACTACTAATAGAGAGGCTGAGATAGAAGAAGCAAGATTTCAAGACCCTTATGTTGTACACAGCAAGACACTGTCACGAACAAACAAGCTGAAAGTGTATATAGATTGTACAATATTGGACCTATTTCTCCAATTACCAAATTAGAGAGACCATTGGATGACAATCAACAAATTTCTAATTCCTTATATTTTTGGATCTCAATTGATTAGGATATGTTGGTAATATTAATTTTCATATTAAGATATTAAGAAAAGGTAATTGTCACTTCCTGTTGTTTTTGTTGTAAAAGGTAGAAATAGGTTTGTGTAGATTTGTTGAAAGATTACTTTCTTGCTTCTTCTAAGGTGTAGTGTTGCTCCTTATGTTGATGTTTTCCATCTATTATCCTTTGTAGGGCTGGATTTGTGGAAAGATATTGTGTAAATTTTGTTTTGTCATGGAATATCTTGTTTTCTCCATCTAAGGTAATTGAGAGTTTTGCTGGGTATAGTAGTCTGGGCTGGCATTTGTGTTCTTGTAGGGTCTGTATGACATCTGCCCAGGATCTTCTAGCTTTCATAGTCTCTGGTGAAAAGTCTAGTGTAATTCTGATAGGCCTGCCTTTATATGTTACTTGACCTTTTCCCCTTACTGCTTTTAAAATTCTTTCTTTGTTTAGTGCATTTGGTGTTTTTATTATTATGTGATGGGAGGAATTTCTTTTCTGGTCAGATCTATCTGGAGTTCTGTAGGCTTCTTGTATGTTCATGGGCATCTCTTTCTTTAGGTTAGGGAAGTTTTCTTCTATAATTTTGTTGAAGATATTTGCTGGCCCATTACCTTAGGAATATTCACTCTCTTCTACACCTATTATCCTTAGGTTTGGTCTTTTCATTGCATCCTGGATTTCCTGCATGTTTGGGGTTAGGAGCTTTTTGCTTTTTGCATTTTCTTTGACTATTGTGTCAATGTTTTCTATGGTGTCTTCTGCCCCTGAAATTCTCTCTTCTATCTCTTATATTCTGTTGATGATGTTTGCATCTCTGACTCCTGATTTCTTTCCTAGGTTTTGTATGGCCAGGGTTGTCTTACTTTCTGTTTTCTTTATTGTTTCTATTTCCATTTTTAGATTCTGGATGATTTTGCTCATTTCCTTTACCTATTTGATTGTGTTTTCTTGTAGTTCTTTAAGGGGTTTTTTTCTTTCGTCTTGAAGGGCTTCTAGCTGTTTGCCTGTGTTCTCTTGTATTTCTTTGAGGGTGCTATTTATGTCTTTCTTAAAGTCCTGTATCATCACCATTAGAAGTGATTTTAGATCTGAATCTCGTGTTTCTGGTGTGATAGTGTGTCCAGGACTTGCTATGGTGGGAGAATTGGGTTCTGATGATGCCAAGTGACCTTGGTTTGTGATGTTTATTTTCTTATGCTTGCCCCCCGCCATCTGGTTATCTCTAGTGCTACTTACCCTTGCTAACTCTGACTAGAGCTTGTCCTTCCTGTGATCCTGGTTGTGTCAGAACTCCTCAGAGTCAAGCTGTCTCTGGGATCCTGTGATTCTGGGATCCTGTGATCCTGGGCTTGTTAGATCACCTGAGAGTGGGGCTTCCTCTGTCTGTTGTGGGACTGGCTGTGGAGCTTGCGCCCAAGGTCTGCTCAGGAGACCAACCCAGACAGACCAGAAGGAACCCAAGTCACTGGGCTGGCAGAGTTCCTGTGTGCCTGGTCCCATTGGTCCCAGTTACTCCCAATGTTGGGACAGATGTTGTTTCCTCCTCACCTCTGATCCTGGGTGTCAAAACCAAATTTTTAAATCATCAAGAAGAAACAGAAGATATCAACTACAGATACAACTATGTGTTTTTAGGCCGTTTACTTTCTATTATAGTCACAAGCAGAAGGATCTGCTTCACCCCACTTCTGGCTGATTTCATAGGGTATTTTTCTAAAGTTAGCAGATTCTACTTCTTAGATTTATAAATAGACTGTCTTCATGTGGGATCTACTGCTTCCTGGGAAGCTGAGTTGCTGCTGTACTCCACCGTTGCATTGTTTCTTAGCAGGAATAGCCCAGACTTCTAGTAGCTTGGTGTGATTGTTCGTCTTCACTGTAGACTTGACTAGACTTGGGATCACTGTGGAAGAACACTTCCATAGGTGTGTTTCCAGAAAAGATTTACTTAAGAAGTAAAAACCTATCCCATGGAGTTGCAGACTCAATAAAAATAAACTTAAAAAGTCAGTTGAATATAGTATTTATCTCCCTCTGCTTCCTGACTGTGGACACAATAAGACCAGCTGCCTGCAACCATGCCCTCCCCACCATGAACAGCTATATTCCTTCTTTACCATAGACTGGAAAAACCCTTCCCCCTCTTAAGTTGATTCTTGTCCTGTTTTGGTTTGGTTTGGTTTTTTTGTTTTGTTTTGTTTTGTTAGTTACACAAGAAGTGTAACTAACACTTAATAACTTTTGTGTGCACTCCAAAGCTCTTCCCAGACCTTTTAATAATAAATTAAAAATATTATCATCTTATCAAAGAAAGATGATATTTGCTTCTCAAAAATGCAAAGATTCATCTTAATTATGGGTTTTTTTTTGTCATCGTAGGTACAGCTTGGTATTTAAATTCCCTAACCTTTGACTCTTAGAAACATATTTGATTGGTCTAAATCATCTTTTCCAGCTAAACCAAAGTCTAA
Organism: Montemys delectorum; assembly: GCA_019843815.1. NCBI lineage: Eukaryota > Metazoa > Chordata > Mammalia > Rodentia > Muridae > Montemys > Montemys delectorum. The sequence goes on from JADRCD010217413.1 coordinate 9,481, forward strand.
AGTGATCCACCATTTGTCTAAGATCAATTTCAGTTAAGACGCCAACAGTACCTGAGAGTTCAGGGAAGATTCGTGTGAAGTTACATGATTTCAAAGAGTTACAAGAATAAAACTGAGGACTGAGCATTATGGCACATGTCTATAATCCCAGTATTCTGGAGGCTGAGCAGGAGGATTATGGGTAGCCAGTCTGACTATATAGCAAGATAATATCCAGTGGAAGAAAACGGTAATCCAAGGAAATTCTTTATACTAGAATAAATGATCTCAGAAGCAGTTTGGGGATAGGGAACTCCATCCAAATTAGTTAGCAATAAATCAATTTTTTTAATACCCCACAATGGCTTTCATTCTTTAAATCAACCACCAACACAAACCACCTGGGACAATGGGAAAAAGTGATACAATCCAGAAGGTATCTCCATCAGGATCATGCTGAAGAGGCCTTCAATTAGCAACACCTGCCTTGAAGTTGTTTCCCAGATTCGAAGCAGCAAACCTGGTAAATCATACATTTGTTTAATAGAAATGTTGCTTCAGCATCCAGGTGTAGGTCTGATGGACACTGTTTGAAACCCAGTGACACTTAGTCACTTTTTTAAAGGTTTACTTCATTTTTTATATGTATGAGTGTTTTGACTGTAGATTTGTTTGTGTGCCACATTCATGCCTGGCAGCCCATGGAGGACTGAAGGAAGCATTGGATTCCTAAACTGTAGTAACATGCATTTGTGAGCCACAATGTGGACACTGGAAACTAATCCCATGTCCCTGGGAAGAACAGCAAGTGTTCTTTACCACTGAGCTGCCTCTCCAGCCTGCCTGTAGTTGTCTTCATCCTGGTCAGAGTTCCCCTATCTTTACATGGACTTGCAGTTTGTGTGGCCCCCTATCCCTCATCTTACTAATTGAAACCAGCATGTCCATAGCGGCTGAGAGCAACAGAACTTAACAATCAACAATCGTGTAAGTTGTCCTACCTCATGTGTGTTTTCTTTAACTAATCCACAATACCAGAGGGAGAACCTAATGAATTAAATCTGAGGACACTTAGTGGTCTACAATCTCTCCCATCAACAGGGTGAGCTCTCTGCCACTTTGGGACTTCCCACCAATCTGTCAGCATCCTTAACCTGTGAGACATATTTCTTCTGTTCATGCACTTTAGCTTCTTTTCCACATGATATCATTTGACTGAATGAAGACTCTCAACTTGATCCTCAGCACCACTCTCACTGCTTTCCTACTGGACAGGGATTAGGAGGTGTGGCCTTGTTTGGAGGAAGTGTGTCACTGGGGGTGGGCTTTGGGGTTTCAAATGCTCAAGGCAAGCCCAGTGGTACTCCTTCCTCCTGCTGCCTGTGCATCTAGATGTAGAACTCTCGGCTCCTTCTCCAGCACCACGTCTGCCTGCATGCTGCCATGCTTCCTGCCATGCTGATAATGGAACAAACCTCCGAGACTGTAAGCAAGCCCCAATTAAATGCTTTCCTTATTAAAAGTTGCCATGGTCATGGTGTCTCTTCACAGCAATGGAACACTGACGAAGTAAGACAAGCCATAACAATAGAAATCACAACAGACCTCAATCTGAAAAGTGTGTCAAGAAATTCACAGACACACCTGACAAACCTTCCCAGTTAGACCAATCATTTGCAGCATCTGCATAAGACTATATCTGAATACATTTACATATGATTCATGCCTTCTCAGAATAACCATTTATGAAGACTAGGATTTTGACTATTTAATTACGATCATCTCCATGCAACACCTAATTCCACACACTCATCAGGCAATACGTGAACAGAACACTATAAAATGTTGAGGAATACCCAATCTTATAGTATTTACGTTTTATATGTTTGCTGTTCTGAGAAATAAATGTGAACCAGTGAAGTGAGGTAAGATAGGATAGAGCCCACAAGACTTCTTTGGGGCAGTACTTTTTTCTATATAGGCTTGGGGATTAGCCTGAGCAAGTTCATTTTTGTAAAATTTCAAGACTTATCCATAAAGTACATAAAGAATGGATAATATAATCAGCTATCAACTACTCAGCATCTCATATACTAAATATTTCTAGAAATGTAAAACCTTGGTGAAGAAACTGAAAAATCAGTATAGAATTCACAAACCTGCTGTGTAAAATGTGGGCCTCCTAGAAAACCTAACTTCTCAAAAGTCCCATATGAGTCAGAGTAAGCTAAATTACAGAAAAATAACTAAACTCAAGTTTTAGTAGTTTAATTAGTGTGGGTTCTCTTTCACAGTACCTATCTGAAGCCAGCTAGCACAGTGCAGGTTCAGGGTTGGTGTTGATAGACCCATTCTCTTTTGCTAACTGCCCTCTGCAACTCGTAGAGTCTTTGCCCACCAGCCAAGTGAGACCAAGCTGAGGGTCTCACATGTATGTACACTTCAGTGTGGAAAGTGACATAGCCGCTTCTACCCATAGCCAGCTGCAAAAACTCATGAATCCTGTCCCCTCTAACTACAGAGTGGATGAGCAATCCAACCTCCCCCGTGCTGGAAGGAAATGAGAGCAGATGTGGTAAGCACTGTGGCAGCCTACCATAGCACGGCTGTTCATCTAAAAGGCTATCAGAAAGGCTTTTAAATTCTGCAGATAGCTCAAGAGCTCATTCCCAAAATTGGTTTCTTCTAATTGTTAAAGGAACAAACTATGGCTTGCCGTTTTTTCTCTCTAAGTAACGCATTTAAGCTTCTCCTCCTTCGCATAGGGTGACCAGGTCAACCCGATCCCCAGGGGAAAGCATTACAGAGAATCATGGCTAGTGCTGCCTTGAGTATGCCAAAATAAAACAAGCTGTCAGCCAAAAAGAACTTCGCACAATAAAGTGTTAAATGAAATAGTACCAGGCAAAATAAGGTAATGCTCTTTTGCTGTCTAGCACCACATAAGATGCTAACTGAAAGAGTAAATAAAAACACTCAACGTGCATTTAGCTTTCATAATTTACCTTCTGCAAGGTTGATTTAGAGTATGCAGAATATGCCACATTATTTAGGCTGTAAAAAGGAGTTGCTTTCTACTACCTGCCATGTACAATTATAATAATCTGTCAGACAAATATAATTACAGAGTGTGATGTCTGTTTGAGTGTGAAGGCTCTGATTGTGTGGTATTGTCTGCTTTACACTGCAGCACAGCATAAACAATTGTACTCAGTGGTAACTCTCAGCTAGGACTACCGCTTGGAGTCAGGAACGCCCCATCAAATAGCACCGACAGTTGCAGTTGCGGTTGGGTTTGAGGTTGTTGGCTTTGTTTGTTTCCCCTCCCCCTACCAACCAAGGCATTTTCATACACAGACTTGACCACAATGGGCTAGTGTCCTGCGGCCTAACATGGGAGGTCTCTAAGGTCGGTTAATAAATGCCAAATGTGAATGAAAACTAAAGCAGCATATGGCCAATTCATACGGACCAACCAATTCAATGGTGGAAATAGGTTGAGAAAAGAATACATGGATCCCTTTAATGATTAAAAATAATTAGATAACATCTCCATGGACTTAAAAGATAAAGCTCTCATTTTGCACACTAAGTTGTGACTGTAGTCTGCTATTAGACTCTCATGCCAGCTGACAAAATAGAAAAAGTAACTACAATGAAAGCTTTTCACTTAGTAAAAGAAATTGAGATTATGTTTCATTTGAAGTGAGTCAGAGATCTCCTTACCATTCCATCTACATGATCTTGGATCAGGCTTTTTAAATTTTTATCATTCCATGTATGATTCTGGTCACTGTAAGCTTTATAGCTGTCCATTTTTGATGGGATTCTTCTGCATTTTCCTTTTGAAGATGAGCCTTGCTTAGATGGAACTTAGAAAGTATTCCCCATTCTGCTTTTGTAGTTCACGTGGTGTGGTCAAGTTTGGTGTTATAATCCAAAGCACTACACCGACATTTATAGTCAGCCCAGTGGAGCAATCTGGAGTTAGCATCTTGTTTACTTCAGAGTTACTCATCAACTGCTGTTAGTGGAAGAACCAACTAAGAAAAACCAAACAACTTTGTGTTAACACAGAAGGTTCCTTTTCTCCCTGAAAGAGCACATGGGAAAAGTATCTCAGAAATGAATTCTTACACTGGTAAGAACCTTTATTTGAGAGATTTGGGGGGAAATGGCCCTATGAGTCCACCACTGAGAGGGAACATTATTTGTACAATGTTTGAGTCTTCCGGGATAGATTGCAAGGAAGGTAATAAACTTATCAAAATAACCAGAAAACTTCAACTAAAAATTATACTGGCCATAGTGGCAGATCCCTTTAACCTCAGCACTTGGAAGGTGGAGGCAGACAGATCTCCATGAGTTCAAAGCAAGCCACATATACATAGTGAGTTTCAGGGCAGCCAGAACTATAGAGACTTTTTGCTTCCTTTCTTAAACCCTACTACACTTTCTACTTTTTTTTTTTTGTTTTGTTTTTGTTTTTTTTGAAACAGGGTTTCTCTGTGTAGCCCTAGCTGTCCTGGAACTCACTCCAGAAGCCAGGCTGGCCTTGAACTCAGAAATCTGCCTGTCTCTGCCTCCCAAGTGCTGGGACTAAAGGCGTGCACCACCACAGCCCAGCCACTTTCTACATTTTTATCTATTAGGTTATTTAAGATACTGTTTCAGTTTCTGATGCCATACAGTTTCCTGAACAGCAGGATATTTTTTTAACTTCTCTTTGCCTCTATAAGGTTTTAAATAGTGCATACATTGTTATGAAGGTCTGAACTAATACATTAATAAATTAAAATAGGATGTTGTAATATTGGGTGTTTATTGCCCTCTCTTTGACATCTGCTTCCTCTTTCCTACCTCCCCTTTCCAATATCCCAGCTACTATTTGGAGATTCAACTAGCTCTTGGGGAGCTCTTATCTCCAACTTCAGGAACAAAATATGTAATAAAGTTTCAACCAATCAACAATAGACCATCTAGCAAGTCATTTCGCTCAAACGTACCACCAAAGTGAAGATTCTTATGCAAATTAATCTCAGTATTATTTCTGGAAAGAAAGAGACAAAGATGCTCTTTTGATACTGGCTGTAGATATGGAAGCGTGGAGACCTGGAAGCTAGTGGCAGTTCTCAGGGCTTTGAGAACAGCTAATCGGAGAATGAGGCCAAGGAATTTAAAGAAAGGCATAGCACAAGGAGAAACCAGGTGCTTCATTTGAAACAAATCTTATCTTTTTGATACAAACAAACAACAAAAAGACAGAAAAAGAAGGGAAAACATTTTTTTATGTCAACCCAGGTCACATTTTCTGTTCCTTGCCAAGCACTATAGCCTGGACAATTGTGTCACCTTTAAACAGATATGGTTTGAACAAACACAGTGTGGACATAGCGGACACTCTTTATCTTCAGTTTCCTATGAATGAAACCAGTTTTTTGAACAAATATTTGGCTCTAAGTATAATATGAAAAAATGGATATCTGGAATAATGAGTATACAGTTGTGCCAAATGACAAAAAAGGTTCTCAAAAGCTACTGGGTCAAGGAAGCTAAGAGAAACTGAAAGGCTTGCAATAGCCAAAGATAATAATTTCTACGGATTAAATTAATCAAATGCAAAACTCCATCTACACATAATAGTACCACAGAAAACAGAACTCCCTGACCTTGGGAGGATTATACCAACTGAAAAGAAACAACTAGATATTGGACTAACCTATCTTATATGAACTGGGCCCCATGGTTCTTCTATAGCTACTAAGAAATGGTTTCTCTCTGTGGACATATGCCAACAAAGAAAGGAAGCACCATGTTGTAAATTGAAGTGATGGGTCCAGGCAGCAAGCACCATCAGATGCTAACACTTCCCAAAGAGATACCATAGATTGTGTGCTCCTTGATGTAAGAACATTCTATTGCCTATGAAGTGGTCCAAAAACTTTGTTATGAAAGCTTATGAATAAAAGTCACACACTGAAATTAACCAGACCTAAAGAATTTGCACCCCTGTGAACTATGATTCAGTTAAGTCACTTAGGACAGAAACTGTAATGCTTCACATAGGATTTCATATGTTTACTCCTAATATATTTGAACATATTTCTATGCTACCAAAAAAGAAGTCAACGTCAGAATTAGAGCTAAACAAAAATCAGCCTCACACCCTTTTTCAAAGCTTAGGTTCAGTATTTGCATTCAGTCCTTCCTCAGACTCTAATACTTAACCTTTCTTTTCCTCTCTTCATATTACACTATATTCATACATACTTTTGTTTACATACATAGATACATACACACATACATGCACACATACATACATATGTTATTAGCTATATTCTGCATATGCATGAGAACATGAGGGTTTTTTCTGTCTGAGAGTATTTTGAACTTGCTTAATATTACACATTCCAAGATAATTTCTCTACAAATTTTGTGATTTCACTTATTTTAGATTTGAACTATGTTATATATATTTTTATTTATAAAACCAAATAGCAACATATATTTAGTGTAAATATATTTAGTATATAATATATATATTATGTTTCACATTTATATATGTATATATACACTAAATATATTACTATTTGGAGATATACATATAAACTATTTTCATCACCTATTCTTCTGTTGATGGACAACTAGATTGCCTCCAGTTCTTCCCCATAGTGAGTAAAGAAACAGTAAGCGCGCTCTTGCCAGATAAAAAGCCCAAATCCTATCAAGCCTGGAGGTCCACTTGCTCACTTGAAGCTTTTCTTGGCAGGGTGCACTCACAAAGTTCAAAACATAGGCATCTCTGTGAAGAAAACAACTGAGGTGTTTTTTTTTCAACAATATAATTTAAGTGGAAAAAAGGAAATAGGAGTATGTACAGATTAAAAGATCCTTAGGAGTTCATAGAAGCCATACATAATCTGAAGACCCTGTTAATATTCTCCTTTGAGCCACACAACTCCTAAAAATGTGAGACAATCGTGGAAACTGGGATGCTAACTGAATACTCGCTGACATCAAGAGACTCTAGCACCTTTTAAATGATCTCTTATAGACTTATACAGGGGTAGTTATGAAGGCAAAGATGTGAGATCTTGGACTCACTTCCAACCTTATAGCAGCAGGGCAGGAGAGGAGTGTGCCAGGAGCAGGGACAGACTGTATGACACTGTCCAGCCAATGGAAGGGAGATGAGAGTAGTTAAAATGTGCTACACTCAATGTTTTATTGTGTATCACTCTGTTGTTGCTCAGAAATCACGAATGCATGCCAGCCTCCTTGCCTTCACATGAGCAGGCTTCCATGCTTGAGTAGTGTCCTGATGTTCCCGTGTTCTAATTCTCCCGCTTGTTTACCTAGCCACTGTCATTTCTGTCATTGTCTCCTACAACAATAAACGCTGTACTAGCATGCACACTCATCCCTGCAGAGGATATCTGTCAACCTCCCCAACTCCACACAGGAACTTCATTTTTCCTACATGGCTGTCTTCCCAGTCATTGCTGGAGGCCTCTGATATATATTCACGGCCCAGCTGCTAACTAGTCTCACCACCCCCTTTAGAGCAGACCATGCTCCCCCTTAACACGTGAGCCAGAGCTGGTTTGAAGCGTCTCCTTAGGACAAGCCTTTCTATATAATCTGGCTAAGGCTAAACCTCTTAAGTGAAATGCTGTCCTGGAAATAAAACCTGCTTTCTATGTTCTATTTTATTTCAAACTCAACACAAAGCAATAGTCCCCAAAGAAAAGTTATACTGGAGTTAGGTTCATACAATTTCCCTCAAATGTAACATGAGAGTTAAATACAGATGATATGACTGGTCAATAAATGTCACCATTGAGCGGCTTTGTTCCCCTAATAATATCATTCGGATCATTATAAACAAAGTGAAAGGGTTCTTATGTGAAACAAACGCAGCAGGACTTATTCCTGCGAAACACAAGCCAGAGGCAGGGCAGCCAATCCTAACGGCCTGCGAGAAGGGGCAAGGCCGGCGTGCAGCTTTGTGGTATCCCGGGAGGATTTTATTTCCAAATATAAAATTCATGCCATGCTCACAGGCAGAACCTTAGAATACTCATAATGATCTAATGACAGCATTACCATTGAAGGCTGCTACTAATACCTTGAACTACTACGGTTCTATACAGATCCAGGGATATGATTTCAAAGCTCCTGCGGAATGAAGACTGCCTGAGTTGAAAGCAATCCACCCCGGTAAAAAGAAGAGGGAAGAGAAGAAAAGGGAAAGAATGCAACTGAAGCCCACAATTTGGGATATCCAGGATGGGGGCGGGGGGGGGGGGCTAGTGCTTTGATTGTGGCGTTTCTTTTATTATTGTTGAAGTTTGAGGAAAGAGTAGTATTTTATGGCAGAGAGAGAAAATGTCTCTAAATTAGAAAGCACTGGCTACCTCTGGCTCTCTGAATCACCTCTAACTTAAAGATGGTGTGTTTTGTTTTGTTTTTTTTCTCCTCGAGAACAGAGGACATGGCCATTGCCTTCATCGACCTCAAGCTCAGCTCCCTCTGCTGTCCAGGGGACAAGGAGTCCGTAGTCATGTCGTGTTCAGTCTTACCTCAACACTGACACACCCAAGGGAAAGAAAAGAAATAGCATATTAACTGCAAAAGAGTTAGGAGACCCTGTAAGTTCAACAACAACAAAACGCACCCAGCACCTACTGAGCCCATCCCTTGATGGCTAGATTGAAATGTCTGTTGTGTTTCTATAAAGGAAATATCAGAACAGGGAGGCTACACTGCATTTCAGGTCCCAGGCAAGTGCCTGCATTTGTAGTAACTTTTTTTTTTTCAAAGCTAATCTGAAAAGGTTCTGATATGGTCAACAGGGTGTGTGTGTGTGTGTGTGTGTGTGTGTGTGTGTGTGTGTGTGTGTAGGTGCCTGTGCATGTTCGTGCATGTGCTCATGCACATGCACGTGAGTACATACATGTAATTTTTAAATGATGTTAAAATGTTCTTTCATTCTTCTGGTAATTTGCAGTTGAAATTTGTAATTTTACCAGTATTTCTCATGTATAATGCCAAATCTGGTAACACTTATTTAAAGTACATTATAACATGTGTTTAAAATACATTGAGCTCCTTGGAGAAAAGGCACTATAGAAATCTAATAAATAATAAGTAGATGATTGACAAAGGATAATATTAGAAGCTCAGTTTTGAATCTTTACAGAAATTTATGCATTGGGGTTTATTCTGAGATAGTCAATCTCATTGGTAGGTAATATGCAGTAGGGCCATGTGTCCCAGATTGTAAGGCTCTGTCATACAGCAGAGGAAAAAGGTCATGACCTACAGAAGCTATTTCTGATGCGAGAATAATCTCAACAAGAATGTAAGTAGGAATCCCAATTTTGGCTTTAAAAATGCATTCACTGATGCTATTTGGAATGTGAAAGAAACTTGAAATATATAGAAAGTAGAGTTATAAAGGGCAGCTGGATTCAACCACATGGCCAAATTTGAATCAGCAAACTGACATTCTCTGAGATAACACACATTATGTCCTTTAAAATTAAAACGGAAAACACGAGCCAAGTAGCATTACTCATTCGTTATTCTGTGAGTTGGTTCAACTCAAGAATGCATAATTTTCTGCTCATAATGCAAACTAAGGAAGGATCAGAGCCAGATATGAACAGTTCCCTCCTTCTGGAGTAAAACCTATAGCTATCCAGGGATTCGATATGGTTAGGAGAAGAGACCAGATGCCTTGAATTTTGGCTGTTAAAGGACCTGGCTTGACTCTCTGGGTTGTATCACCAAAGAAGTAAAGATGAGTCTAGGAGAGCTACTTAAAAGATGGAAATACAGTGCTTTGTAGGTAAGCAAAAGTAGAAGAAGCCATCATACGCAAGGGAAGCTGGGAAAGTGTAAGTGAGGGCCCCCAAGCAGATCCTCCCCTGTTAAATGTGACATTTGTCTCTTCACACAGGAACATCTGCCTTCAGGTTTTATTTCTTACAAGTTTGATTTTTTTCATTCTTTTGGGAGGTGGTGGTGAAATTGTTGAATATTGTGCATTGCTAATATACAAGTATGGAGCAGTTGATGAGTACTTATGTTTTTGTAGATACTCTAAGTATGTCAATTAGCACACAGCCTAAGATGACAAGTAGTGGACACATTATGCAAAGACCGTACTAGATTGATGGTGCCTTAATCATTTGACTTTCATGTTGCTGAGCATAGAAATATACCACAGACTACCATATCATCAGCAACTGATATGATATCTCTTTCTAATGTTTAGAGTGGAGGCAGCCCTTCAGGGACCATGAGGAAACAGGTTAGACAATGAATGTTTTGTATTAAGGAATAGGCGAGAGAGCGGATCATGGCTGATGTTTCTATGCGATCAGCCAATGCAAGCATTATCCCTGACCCAACCTCATTTCATGTGAGATCACTAAGCATTCATCGTCGTTGTTGTTGTTGTTGTTGTTGTTAACGAAGCTGCTCTTTTGTTAACTTTTTCTCTCCTTTGATGGAAATCATCAGATTTAATATCAGATTTAATACCTTAGAATTTGAGGTTTTGTAATACTAAAGCCTTAAAGATCCAAAGCATGAAGTTTATGCTACCTGAATTGAAAGCCAATATGATGTAAAAAACTGATTCCTTAAGGTAGAAAAAGAGTTAAAAAGCCTAAGGTGCTGACATTTCCTAAGAACCCTTGTTTCTCTCCAATCCCTGGCATGATCTCCAAGTAGAGAGAGAACAAGAGAATGCCAGTCATGTGTCCAGCAAGGAGGCAGACATAGAGAAGAAAGAGGCAGTTCAGAGACGCCTGTGGCCTGGATGGGAGGATGTTGGTTATTGAACAAGTGGCAAGGGAAAGCTGTATTGATTGCAAAGTCACAAAGGTACCAGTCCAAGCTCACCCTCATTAGCATGAGAACTTCATCATCTATCTCCAGATACAAGGAGCTAGAAGGGAGACCTGAACAGAATACTTCAGTTCATTCCTGACAGAATAAAATCTAAAAATAAAAAATTTAGAAAATTTTAAAAACATGTCCAAGTTTATTATTTGAAATTTGTCTTTTCTAGTTAATTGAGCTCTGAAATAAAGATAAAATGCTCGTGTTAAATACCCAAGAAACTCACAGATTAATAGAGAAGATAGACAAGTGTGTATGTGTATGTCTGTCTGTGTGTATGGGTGTGTGTGTATGGGTGTATATGTATGTGTATTTATGTGTGTGTATATGTGTCTGTATGGGGGGGTGTCTGTATGGGTGTGTGTGTGTGTGTGTGTGTGTGTGTGTGTGTGTGTGTGTGTGTAACTATGATATGTGAACCAGTTAAGGTGGCATAGGAGCATCCAGTGCAAATGAGACATGCAGTCTGAGACACAGTTATACATAAGGGGTCCAAGGAAATAGTAATTCTATGTGGTCTTTACTGTATCTGAAAAAAAATATTTTTGTTTAACATTAGAGAATTTAAGATGTGTCTGTGTATTAAGGGAAATAAGGTATTCAGAGACAAAGAAAGTGGTTATAAATGATGGCCAAGAGCCCTAAAGAAGCTTTGAGTACAAAGACAGATCTTGGCTCACAGGCTGACCACACACAGAGTTTTTAAAAGTTGAGATAGGAAGAAGAATGGGAACACAAATGCACATGGTGAGAACTGACAGGACACCGAGATAGCTCATGCTCGGTGGTCTTTATGTAACTAGTGTGTTTACACTTCTTCAAAGCACCATCCAGTAGGGTGCTGAGGATTATACTGGAAAACGGGAAGATGAGAAAATAATAGAAGCTACATTATCCATCCAAAGATGGCTCTAGTCATTCAGGGGAGAGAGAATAAAGAATACCTGAATTAAGACAGTGACCATTTCAGATGTTTATAAGTCAAACTCACTCCAGTGAGAGACTATCAGCAGGGAAGGTCAAGGAAAAAACTTCAGAAGGAACCTTAGACTGACGATTTGAATTATTGGTACGCTTGGCAGGGAGAAGTGTAAGAAGAATATCATCTTGACTTTTGACTTTGAACATGTAGAAATATAGATAAAGATTTTGAAATGGTAAGAGATTTAGAAAGGCTTTCATGTAAATATACAAGTCAGTTAGGTTTACGGGCCCAGAATTCATGAGATGACTGGGACTGCAAGATGGCTCAGCCAGTAAAGGAGGGTACTTCCAGACCTGACCACCTGACTCTGATCTCAGGAACCACATGGTGGGAGGAGAGAACTGGCTCTGTTGTGGAGTAGGTGCCAACACTGGTTTAAGCCACGAGAAAGTCTGGATAAGCCAACCAACAACTACACTGGATGTTTGGGATCCCACTGTAGCTCTGAGCCTTTCTCAGGGTTTGCTTTACAGCACAAAACCCATATCCTGGGTTAGCATATTTCAGTTAATAAGAACAGTTAGCCAGAAGTGACACTACAGAAGCCAAAAAGTAAGGTTAGTACATTTAGAGACTTTCCCAGCACTACGGACTTTGATGGATTGGGTCTCTGTTTTCATTTTGGCAAGAGGTAATGTCTATGTGCTGAGGTTTATGGCCTGAATGATCCTTCCATTGTGATGTCGGTTTGCTGAGATCAGGGGGCAAGTCATCCTCTGACAGCCACATGGGTGCTGTGGCACAGTCATCTGCCCCCACAAATACATAAATAAATATAATAAAATGTTTTAAAAAAAACACATAAGGGTTAATCTGAAAGTCTGCTCCCAAAGAGTGGTGGCAGAATCACAGGGGATGTAGATTATGTAGGACTGACCAAGTGTGAAGGGGACTCCAGAGCCTGTGTTTCCAGTCCACACAGGAAATTCATCACTCTTTCAAGCTTCCATAAATTCTTACTATCCTATATTTACCTCTTGGATTAATATTACTTCTTCTTGTTTGTGTCTCTGTTGGCAAGGGAAGCCTCTAAAAGCCTATACAGGTTACAAAAGCTAAGATCCACCACACAAAAGCCCTGTCGTCGTCAACTTATTTGTTATGGCGGCACAGAAAAGACTTTAAAAACATCTGAATGAATGAGCCCTTGGCAGCGTGCAGCCAACTGAGCCAAGAATAGGATTTGTCCTCTGTCAGCTCTGACAACAGTTTCGGTATGTCAGAGTAGAGCAGAGTTTATTGTTACCAAGATTAATGCTCTTCTCATGAACACAGAACAATGCTTCACTCCACTCCTAAGTCATTTATGTACACACATCAGTACAACACTATACCGAAAATGTATTTAATCCATTTGAATGCACATATCCTAATGCACTAAAATGTATAGGTCTCTCTCCCCCACCTCCAAACTCAAACCATCTATTTTTCTCATAGTGAGAAAAATAAATGACCTTGGTGCTGACCCAAATAGAACCTGCTAATTACCCTCTGTGTACCTTCCAGGCCCTGATTAATCGTCCTTAACATTTGTATAAGACTGTGATTCTGCTCTGGAAACTTTCTGTATAGCTTGTAATTCCCACTGGAAAAGAAATTTCTGTGACCTATACAGTTGGAGAAAAGAAAACACAGCTACACTCTTCCGAAAGCAGAACAATGCAGTGAAATAGCATACCTTTCACCAGGGCCGTGGTGTTATCTGAAACCCTATAATCCACAGCCTATTCTGCTCCTTCAATAGGTTGGAGGATTTCAGTGGGTGGGTCAGAGAACTAATCAATTTTGAAACACCATCTGCAAAAATAGATAATGTTCATCTAAAGGGCAACCTAGTCATAAAGCCTCGCCAGGGGAGTAAATAAACACATGGGCTTTGTGCAGAGGGCTTCCCCTAAGTGAAACAGCAACTCTCGAGTAGCAGTGTGATATTCCATCCATACTACCAAAAGAATTTATCAAGCATCAACATGTAGAATTAACTATGTGATTAAATTGACATGGACCCAAACTCCTAGAACTCATAATGTAACCTAACTCATAATGTAACCTAACTTGGAACATAAAAGAATTAAGAATTTTCTCAATCCAAATCCAAATTTGTCTCCTATATTGCTTTTTTCCTGTGCTTCCTGTGTTGACAAAGGACTCCATTGCATCCAAGATTTCTCCTAACTCCTCTTTAAGACTTACTGGTTATTCTCGTAATGATGCCTAAACTGTTATTCTAGAGCCGTCATGTTTTTCACTGACTCATGCAGTCAGTAGGCCTGGGTCCCACCTCCAATCTCTTTAATCCTGCCACCGAAATAACTTAACCTTCCAATCTCTCTGTCATCCATCTGTCCAATGCCTCCTAATCACATATCACATGTAAAAGAGGAAAAGCAAAGACCACCTCTCTCCTTGCTATTCCTCTACCTTAGCGACACCTCCCAGACTCAATCAGCTTTATGTGAGGTGATGGAAATATGTTGTGTAGTAGGCTAGCCTCACGAATTCACAATGACAAGAAAGACAATGGAATGACATTAGAGTGTTATGACTATTAAGAAAATCTAACATGAGTCTAAGCAGTAACAAAAGTGTTCTAGGGAATAAAGAGATGGCTCAATAGTTAAGAGCACTTGTTGTTCTTGCAGAGGACCCAAGTTCAATTCCAAGAACCTACATAGCAGAACAATCATCCTTAATTTGAGTGTCAAGGGATTGATGCCATCTTCTGGCCTCCTTGGGGGACTGCATACATATGGTGTACTTACATATATTCAAGAAAAACATATATACATACATAAAGCAAAATAAACAATTTTAAAGAACTCTGGGGACCTCCAGGATTTAAAGCATAATTAGAAGAAAGTCCCAAAAGGCCTGTGCAACAAAGTAAAAAAGACAATACTACCCTGGAAACTCAAAAGAAGAAAGGTTTTTTGGTTTGGGGGTTTTGTTTAAAAAAAAAAAAACAATTAGTAGTGGGGGGACACAGAGCCTGGACTATCGATTGTCTATAATTAAGCAAGGCTCCTGGGTGTAGGACTAGGACAATAAGTCATTCATAAAACCTTTGACCTACAAGATATGCTAGGGTAAAGATGGTGAGGAACTTGTAGGAGGGGTCAACCAATGACTGGTCCAACTTGAGATCCATGACACAAGATGGGAGTCCATCTTCGTGGATGGAAACAAAGGCTAGTCTTCCCAGACATCCAGGAAAGAACCAAATACAACGGGTGGG
>JADRCD010217414.1:0-78331 GCA_019843815.1 Montemys delectorum
AAAAAAAAAAAAAAAAGAAGAAGAAGAAGAAAAGGCAAGGCAAGCTTTGCTGCCCTGACAGATGCAATGTCTACCTACAGGATGATGACTTGATGGTGTCACTTCTCGGTCTCATGGTCAGGCAGCAGTTTGCTCTGAAAGTCTTACCTGTACTTGTTTAAATAGCTCCTGATAGACTTCCTTACTCACCTAGAATTCCCATTTATTCATTGAAATCTTTTATTACCATAATCCTTTGTTTTTTAGTTCAGCTTTTTAGAGATAGCTTTTTAGCTAGAGTGGTCTAATCATTTTTGCCTTGGGCATTTCAGAGCTGTAGATTAAATGACAAGTGCTTGGGTACATGTTTTCTTTAAACAAGCAAAGAGGAAAACTTTGAGCTCTATTCAGACTTGCTGAAGTGTGTTAAATTTATGATGAAAGCCACTGACTGTATTACACATGATTAATTCTGAAGCCCATAATAAGATGATCTTTTCAGAAGTTGCCTGTCTAACTGAACACTGTTTTAAAGCTAGGACTTAAGCAATTAACCAGTTCAGAATTGCTAATGACACTGGCAGAGGGCAACAGTGAAAGTTGGAGGAGGGTGGCGTTAGCTTCGCCAGCCTGCTGTTTTGCAGTGCTCCGTGGCAGTGTGGAGTGAGGCAGCACAGGCTGGCTTCCATTGCAGTACTAAGGGGCACATAAATATTGGCGTGGGTGGTGACGGCTAGGAAATAAAGCTTCTTGGTAAACAAGCTTATTTACCAAACAGTAGCTACCAGTTATACCAACTGTGCCCATAATGGATATGGTTAATTTCTTTTACTTCCTATTGATTTTTATTTGCTTCATAGATAATAGCTAAGGGACTCTAGATTTCTTTTGGGAAGAATGAGTCTCTTCCAATATTTTTTCTAAAGAGAGAATTGATATTTTTTTGTACTGAATCTACAAATACCTTTGCTTGAGTGCTTTGTAACTATCATAGTTGAACCTTGGCTTTAAGCTATCCATGTATTATCTACAGCAGAGCTTTCTATATAAGGCTGCTTACAACTCAGTTTGAGGTGTAGACTTACATAAATTTATTATAGAATAATAAATGAGCTGTCATTCTATAAAGAAAGTCAAGAGAATCAAGCTATATGACCTTTGGTTATAATTCCATGGCTTCTAGTATTGCACAGACTACATTAGAATGTGTTCTCTGATTTGTACATGGTTTAGGGGTTTTGTTTGTTTGAAGGTGGGGCATTGTTTACTTGTGTGAGACAAGATCTCACTGTGTAGTCATGGCTGGACTAGAACTCAATATGTAGACCAGGATGACCTTGAACTCATATGGATCTACCTGCCTCTGACTCCCAAGTGCCATACCTGGCTGATTTATACATAGTTTTTATTAAATTGTCAATTTTGAGCCTTCAGCCATGTTACATGTTTATATGTTTAAAAGGCAGGATGGGGTGATCCACAGTGTTTGCCATGTAAGCCTGCCAACCTGGGTTCAATCCCAAAACACACATGAAAACGGAAGTAGAGAAGCAGCCCCACAGCGTCTCCATGTGTACACTGAAGAGCAAGCACACACAAATAAACACTTAAAAATTGTTATGAGAATGGAGACTCAGAATCAGATTAATTGATTAATACTTTAAGCTGTGTAGCAGAGTTAACAGCATAATTCAGTGTTTTATTTTTGTTTCAGATGATTGTGCAAAAGTTTGCTGAAAAATACCACCTCACTTTAACCGACGCAGTCACTGCGGAGACTACGCATGTGATTATAAAAACAGGTACACGTTGTATTTGCATCATAAGCCACATGAAGAGCTATGTCAATCAAGTTAAGCATCCCTAACCTAACACTTCAAAATCCTCAACTATTTGAATATAGACCTAGCATCAGAAGTGGAGAATTCTGCTTTTCATGTGACGTCTCATAACCAGGTTGTAGGCGTGTGAAGCTTGTTGTGTAAAATTGCCTTCAGGGTTTGCAGATGAAGCTTAGAGGAAGAGTACCATTTAATCGATGTGTACAAGGGCCTAGATCAGTGGTTCTCAACCTGTGGATAGTGACCCCTTTGGGGAGGTTGAATAACCTTTTCACAGAGTCGCCAAAGAACATGTGAAAATGCAGGTGCTTGCATTATGATTCATAGCAGTAGCAAAATTACAGTTGTGAAGAGAAAGAAAGTTATTTTATGGTTGGGGGAGGGGAGTCACCTCAATGTGAGGAACTACATTGAAAGGCTGCAGCATTAGGACGGTTGAAGACCACTGCTCTAGCATAAATAAGAAATTACCCTCAGATTGTCTGTGGAGACTCACACCTATGATCTCAACATTCAGGAGACTAAAGCAGGAAAATCAGAAGTTTAAGGCCAGCCTAGGCTATGAAGCAAGATTTTGTCTCAAAAAACAAATGAAGCAGCAGCAACAAAACTTGGATTTTTGCTATGCAGGGAAGATGTCTCAATATATGTGCAAATTTGTTGAAAATACTTTTGGGCCTAGCATTCCAGAGCACTAAGCCTATCTTTGTTTAAGCAAGCCGTGGATGAAGTCTCCCGAGAGTTATTTATTTCTTTATAAAGGTGGCCATTTTGTTTGACCTTCTTATTTGGGTTAAAATTTGGGGAGTGGCCAGGCAAAGTGCTGAACCACTTCCTGTCTACCAGACCAAATAAATTGTGGAAGAGCAAGTGAGGCAGAGAGGAAGTAAGTCTTCTCTCGAACTCCGGAGACTAGCTAGCATGTGGCCTCTAGCTTGAATGTGGCTTCGTAAGTCCCGTAACCTTAACATGGAAAGGGGAGAAGAGTGGAGCAGCTCGCTTGTGTGCTTTCCCCTCGTTTAACCTTAATTGTGCTTCTATAAGATAGCTCTGAGAGTTTTCACTGACTGTATAAAGTCTGAGTAAACAGTAGACATTTCAGACTGCTAAAAAGCTTATTTGAAGTTGCCCTTCATTTATACAAGCCTGATATGTGTGGCAAGTGAAGTATGGATCTAGCCTTTGATGAATCTCCTGGAGTGATAGTCTAGGTGATACCCTCTGGGCTGAGCACAGTGCTCATAGTGGCAACTAATAAGCTTAGAGAGCATCCAGGGACGGCTGGAGAAAGAAACTCAGTGTAGCTCGAGGGCTGGAGCAATGGCACAGTGGTTAAGAGCACTGGTCTTGCAGAGAACCCAGGTTTGATCCCCAGCACCCACATGGCAGCTCACAGCCATCCATAACTAGATCCAGGGGATCCAGTGTGCCTGTGCCTGTAGGCACCAGGCATGTATGTGATATATAGACATACATAAAGTAAATCTAAAACAATCGATTTTTAGTAAAAGTGATGTTTGGCAGAGAAACATCTGAAAAATTATTGTCAGGCTTCAGAAATTCAAAAAAACATTCCTGGAGATGTGAGAGATATAAATAATGTTTACACTCTAAAACCTTGCTAACAGATTTGGTTTTCTGATGTACTCTTGCCCTTTCTGGGATATTTCTGCCCATGGGGCTCTAAGCTTTTCCAAGGAGTCCAATGCTCTTTGACTCTTTGCCTTAAGAACACTAAAATGTAGGTTCCTTCTTCAGTGGATCATACCAGGGGCAGTGCTCATTGGAATAGGTGCCAGGACAAGCTGTGGCAAGCTCAGTACTATTTGAGAGGGGAATGTCATTTTAAAATTTTAGTATATTTTAAGTAGCAAGTTTGGATAAAAGGTGATAAAGGCCGAAAAGAGAGCTTTAAAATACAAATGAAACCTAAAGTTACTCTTTAAACTCAAATACAACATTTGTTGCTTGTGAACTAAAATCAGCTTTTATAGCATTTAAACAAAAAGCTTCAAAAAATTATGAGGACTTCTGTGAGTCAGAATGGCCACTTCTACTACTTGCAGATGGCCTGCTGTGTTTGGGATTCAGTTGAATACTTTTCTCCTGTGTAAATGGTTTTTTTCTGTTTGCTTAGTTCTTCAAAGGGGCCTTTGAAACACTAGGCAATAAATAGATTCTTCAGCCACTGCTTATTGAAATACAAAAATAAAGAAAGAAGGAAAGAAAGAAAGAAAGAATAGTTGTGACAAGACTATTTTCCTGTCCCTCTCAGGAATACAGGGGGCAAGAGCCCCCTGGGTAGGAACGGCCTGAGTAAGCTTCTGTCTCATTGGCATTTCTGATTTAGGATCTTTTTTTCAAATGTTGGACTTCAACAATTTTCTTCTCACATATTGCTGTCTGGCAAAATAGATCTCCGTCCATATCAATCACCACCACAACTCGGATAATTAAGAATAGGCTAGAACTCTTTAGCTAACCTTGGCATCTCAAAGCTGAGGCCAGCAATCTCGGGTCCTAACATGGCATCTGCCTCTTCCAAGCTTGCAAACCCCACACCTGGTTGTCTGTCATCAGAGGTGAATCCCATTGCAGACTGATCTCGAGCCAGAGCTGTGCTCCAGCTTTTCCAGGCAGTGCCTTAATCTCTCTTTCTCTGCCTTTGGGTGTTTTTCATTTTTGCAGATGCTGAGTTTGTGTGTGAACGGACACTGAAATATTTTCTGGGCATTGCAGGAGGAAAGTGGATAGTTAGCTATTCGTGTGAGTACAATATGGGGAGTTTGGGCGGGGGGGGGGGGGCTGTCTCTGCTGCTCCCTTTAGCACCTCAGAGCTGCATTTTACACCTAACGTTAACACGTGAGGTTTCTGCTGATGCCAAGTCTGAGCCACCAAAGGGTCTCTAATGGTAACCCAGAACTAGCTTTGTCTTTAGGTGCGTGTGGCTTTGTTCAGAACCGCTGGCACTGCTCAGAAAGTGATCTCTTTTATAACTGGTAGGGCCTGATCTTCTCTTAGCACTGTTAGCATATGAACAGGGATTTATTTAATAGTTGGTGGAAATCCATGTACAGCAGCGCTTTTATAATGCTTAAGTATCAGCTGTCTCCAGAAGGAGATCTCTGCCACGAGCCTTGTGAATCACTGAGCTTCCCACCTCCACAAAGGGGACATATTGTTCTGTTCACTGTGACTTCCTTTTCTGTATTCTCTTCAGGGGTGATCCAGTCTATCCAAGAAAGAAAACTTCTCAATGTGGTAGGTACCTGACACACACTAATCCGGGACACCTCGTATGGATGTTGATCAGGTGGATGAGGGTGTGGATCTGCTTTTATTCCTTCAGTACACATCTTTTCCTCAACAAAGGGGCCATCAAGAGTGATGCAGAACAGCCCAGGAAATGTCATATTCATATTCATTCTAGGGTTCAAATAAAGGTCTTTTCTCTGGAGAAAGGATTTTACAGATTAAAAATTCGCAGGAACAAATAATGAACCACCTCCAGGGACAGAAGAGGTGATATGCCTTTGTGACCTGGCATATAACAAGAGCCTGTCTTGGTTGGTTGGTTTTGAGACAAAGTTTCTCTTTTGTAGCCCTGGCTGTTCTGGAACTTGCTCTTGAGACCAAGCTGGCCTCAAATTCAGAGAGATCTGCCTGCCTCTGCTTCCTGAGTGCTGGGATTAAACGCTGGCACCACTACTACCTAGCTTAAGAGCCTGCCTTCTTTTTTTAAAAAAAAAAATCAGAAACAGGCTCCACAATAATATAGATTGTTGTTGTTGTTGTTGTTGTTGGAGTCTCGTGTGTCTCAGAATTCCTGCTCCTCCTGTCTCTATCTCCCAAGTGCTAGAATTATAAGATTATAGGTATGTTCCACCATGCTAAACTTCTCCTGACTCCTTTGTAGGAAACTTGCTATTCGCCGTTGTTAAAGAAAAAGACTTTGAGTAGGGACATGGCTCAGTTTGTGCTTGTCTTTGAGGCCCTGGGTTTGAGCTGTAGCACCTCACAAATATGTGTTACACAAGCTTGTTATCTAGGCACTGAGAGAGTGGGAGCAGCAGGAGGAGAAGTTCATTCATCCTAAAATTATATGGGTTCAAGGCTAACATAAGCTACATGAGACCCTGTCTCAGAAAAAAATAATTAATATGCTAATGTATCTGTTTATAAGTTGGTTGCCTTCTAAGAAACGCTGCTTTCTTCTAGTACTAAGAACAGTTTGGGGTAAATACAGTAAGCATGTAGGAGGAAGAGTAAGTTTAGAATAGCCGAGAGCTGGTGACAAAAGATCACACAGCAACGTCAGTGGAGTCTGCTTAAAACTATGTACTGTACACTATTCTGATCTTAATTTCATTTATGGACCATTTATTGGGAACCTACTGAGTATCAGTTATGAAGAATAACACAGTGAGCAAGAATGACCAAGTCCCTATTCTAGAAATGTTGTAAGGAGAGATATGCAATAAACAAGAGGCCAAGCAAAGTCTTTGTAAAAAGACTTGAGTCGGGACCTAAATAACAAGAAAGAAATGTCTTTGAAAAATACAGGGCTGGAGAGATGGCTTAGTGGTTAAGAGCACTGATTGCTCTTTCATAGGTCCTGAGTTCAATTCCCAGCAACCCCATAGTGGCTGGTGTCTGAAGACAGCCACAGTGTATTCAAATATTAAAAATAAATAAATATTTTTTTAAAAAAAGAAAAATATAGAGAATAGTTCTTATAGGTAGCAACAGAAAGCATAAAGATTTGGATGTAGCCGGGCAGTGGTGGCATATGCCTTTAATCCCAGCACTTGGGAGGCAGAGGCAGGCGGATTTCTGTGTTCATAGCCAGCCTGGTCTGCAGAGTGAGTTCCAGGACAGCCAGGGCTACACAGAGAAACCCTGTCTTGAAGAAAAAAAAAAAAAAAAGATTAGGATGTAGGATTGAATTTGGCTTATTAAATTAAAACCATTATTAAATTAAGACCATTGTAGTTGAAGACGAGGGAATTAGTTTAGGGAGGAACCACAGTGAGATTCGGGGGAGGAGTCAGCCAAGAGCCAAGACAGGTCAGATTTTGTGTTAACCAAAGTCATAATTTCAGTTTTATTTTTAGGATAATCAGGAGCATGGAGTCTCTATTTTGGGGTTTGTTTGAGTTTCTAGTGTGGGGGAAGGTATATGACTTGGCACATGTGTGGAGGTCAGAGGACAACTTGTAGGCATCAGATGTTGGTTCTCTTCTAGTGTGCAGAGGCTGGGATCAAAGTCAGCAAGATCAAACTTGCTGTCAGATTTGGCAACAAAAGCCTTGCTCACTGAATGAGATATCCCTACCCTTGGCCTGGGTTCCTGATTCCCTAACAACACTATAGCAAGTCTTCCCTAGAGTTTCACTTGCAATGGCTTCCAAGCATTCTTTCTGAAAACTCCAACTCCGAAAATAGTATGAAAACATCTGAGTTTCTTCAGAATGGGGTTTGTGTGTGCACGAGACTTTGTACACTCTTACCTTTATATGGTTCTAGGGTAGACTCGGGTTGTCGGGCTTCATGATGAGTACCTCTACCAGCTAAGCCATCCCACTGGCCCCATTTTATCATTGTGACCTCTCTAACTATAAATCTCTCAACAGAACTCTGAAAAACCCTAATTTCTTCAGATGACAAAATACAATTGATTTAAGTGACCTGGAATCCTCCAGTTATCCTCACATGGTGTTAGCAGTTTAATGTAAATACTAAGTGAATGTTTTGAGAAGATACAAATGTTAGAAATTAAAATGCATTTTAAAAAAATCAAGCCCCCCTGGGCAGTGGTGGTGCACACCTTTAATCCCAGCACTTGGGAGGCAGGGCAGGCGGATTTCTGAGTTTAGGGCCAGCATGGTCTACAGAGTGAGTTCCAGGACAGCCAGGGCTATACAAAGAAACCCTGGCTCGAAAAACAAAAACAAAAAAACAAGTCCGAGTGGGATCAAAGTCAATTGGTAATTTCAACAAAGACTGTCTTTGGGGTTGTTGGGATAGCTAAGGCAAAGGTACTAGCTGGCCTGGCCATTGGAATGCAGACCTCAGGGCCCACATGGAGATGGAGAGAGCCAGCCTCAGCAGACTGTCCTCTTTAACTTCTACATGTGCACCACACACTAAAGAAATAAATAAAACAGTTGCTGTAATTTGGCTTTAGTGGCTGAGATCCTGGTCATTACATCTAGTCCATAAAATAACTCCCTTACTTTTGGTCAAAACTTGTGATTCTGAATAACCTAAAGTAGATTTGCTGGCTTTACTTCTGATAAATGTGCTCTCTCTCTCTCCTCTCTCTCTCTCTCTCTCTCCACACACACACACACACACACACTACAGTTTTTTGTGTTCGGGAGTTTTGTTTTCTTGGACTTCTGTTTGGTTTTGGTATTTGAATCGTCCTTTTTTATGTGTATACATTGGTGTTTTGCCTGCCTGTATGTATGTGTGAAGATGATGGATTCCCTGGAATTGGAGTTACAGTTGTGAGCTGCCATGTGGGTGCTGGGAATTGAACCTGGGTCCTCTGGAAGAGCAGTCAGTAGTAGTCAAGTGCACTTGCTACTCTTTCAATGAACCAGAGTTTTATTCCAGCAGCCTCATGGATTCTCACAGCTATTTTTAATTCCAGTTCCAGGACATCTGACATCTTTCCGTACCAGGCATGTATATGGTACATGTAGCATACATTTAGACAAAATACTTGTACACATAAACTAGAGAGAATGAATTTTTAAAATAAATTTTCTAAGACAGGGTCTCACCTGGTTTTGGTGGCATGTGTCTTTAATCTCAGCTCTTGGGAGGAGGCAGAGTCAGTACAAATTTCTGAAATCCAGGCCAGCCAGGCTCCACTGTCTTGTCTCCAGAAAATTAACAAATAAAGAAAAGGTTTCATTATGTAATGCTGGCTGGCCTGAATATGGGTGCCGTGCCTCGATGCTTCGCTGCTGAGCTGTCACCCACCCCAGTGATCACAGGTTTGTGTTTGGTTTCAGCATGAATTTGAAGTCAAAGGAGATGTTGTGACTGGAAGAAATCACCAAGGTCCAAAGCGATCCAGAGAATCCCAGGAAAAGGTAAAGTCCCTCTTTATGTGACGGAACCACAGCCTAAGGCCCTGCAGCCAGCTGCTATGGTAAAGTTAGTCTTTACCCGGTAAGGTACTGGGCATCATTGCTATCAGACCTCTGGCTGGGCAGTGGAGACTGTTAGTGTTTTGTTTTGGATTACTTGTACCCCATAAGTAAGAGAACATCAGGCTGAGGGTGCAGTTGTAATTTGGGTTCCAGTCTGAGGTTTCGATCCCAGCTGGTGGTGACAGAGCTTGGACTTCAGAGATTCAAAGCCTTCTGTGCTTCCTGCACCATGGTGTCTTTTGTCTAAGCAGTACCGTGAGTGCCGGGTGAGCAGGGTGGTCCAGCCTGTGTGCACAGAAAGTGGCTCGTAGTCCACAGTCTTACAATGCTGTGGTGTGTGTGCTGTTATACTATATTTCACACATGAGAACATTGAGGGCGGGCAGGTAGCTGAAGTTCCTCGACATCGCTTAACTAGGGAGTGGTGGAGTGGTTGAGCCTGTGCACCTGCGCTCCAAGTCTAAACTCACAAATGTCTTGGCTTTAGAAAGTTGTAGATAGCTTCACAGGAGAAAAACAGATTATCCCAGCAGCTTTGCAAGTAAGAGCAGGACACTCGATGACTTTCCCCAGCATGTATAGCAGATGGTGCCGCTGGGACTCCATCTCCCTTGCAGGAAGACATCTTCCCAAGATTTCGCACCTGCCTGGCAGGCTAAGCCAGTGGCTGTCTCGATTACTAGAGAAATGCTTGTGCTGCCAGGCTGCTTTTCTTCTTTTTCAAGTATGTGCGCCAGCAGGTGTTTCAGAACATCCCCACATGGAGCACCTTCTGTTCCTTCATAGAAACTTGAGAGGAGACCAGTAGAGGTGGTTTTTCTAAGGAGAACTGCTTTGGACAGGATTACAAATCAACCTGGACTTCTGAGCCCTGGGATCAGCCCATCCTCTCTCTGAGCCTATCAGATACCTGTGCGAGATGACAAGAACAGCTGCTCACCCTGCTTCCACTTCTCCCTGTTCCTCAAGGAGTTCTCTATGAACCGACCGTTTGTTCCTATGCACCTGGGAGCCTTGCACAATTAGCAGTGGGTCCCTTCTCCCTCAAAATCCCTTAGGATTTCTCTTACATTCAGAATAGCAATGATGGAAATTGCTTGGGTGAAGTAGAAGACACCAAAATGTCACTATAGTATTTTCACAAAGAAATCTATTTGTGGAGGTGAGCTTCAGATTTCTTATCTCAGCAGTAGACACTCATCAGTAAGGTCAGCCTGGATGTGGAGATCCTGAAGTTTTATACTTCTCAAGGCAGCATTTGTCTCCAGCTGGCTGCCTGGGGGAGCTTGTAGCAATTCTGAGCATTAGGGCCTGTCAACATGTTGGGGATCTGTTTTATTCGTACTGGGAGAGCAGCAGAGGTTCCAGATCTGCCATTCCCAACAATAACTGATTTGCCCACTGTGCCCTTTCTCCTGCCTGCAGTGTAGGATGAAGCCACTTCCAATAGAGCTGTCTGTGTGCTGTTAGCACCTCCATTTTCCTAACTCAGTCTGTGCCTGGGTGATTTTTAGACCTAGACAAATTTTGTGTTAGTCTCATAAAAGGGTAGGAAGATGGTGTAAAAAATGAGTTACTCGAATGCTATATGAAAGTCATCCATCCTAGGTCTGATGGCGTTCCTGTGATACTAACATGCAAGGAAGGCTAAAGCAGGAAGAACGATAGCTTGAAAGCCTTTCTAAGAATTCATGCCAGTGTACACATGAGAATCCCTGTCTTTTTTTGAATTTGTACTATCTAACACAGTTGTTACTAGACACATTGGATTGGGGCTGTTCTAAGTTTCATTAAAAACAGTTAAAGCCGAGCAGTGGTGGTGCACACCTTTAATCCCAGCAAGTGAGAGGCAGAGGCAGGCGGATTTCTGAGTTCGAGGCCAGCCAGGGCTACACAGAGAAACCCTGTTTGAAAAACCAAAACAAAAAAAAACAGAGTTCAAAGCAGAAATGGTGGTTTGTGCATTCAGGAGTCAGAGCAGAGGCAGGCGGATTATTTTTTTTCAATATGGCATAGTGGCACATGCTTACATTGCACCAGTCTTAGACTCTGAAGTCCTGCCTTTAAATAAACCAGCTCCTTAACAGGTGGTAGTAATGGTGCACACCTTATTCCCACCACTTGGGAAGGAAACAGAAGCCAATGGATCTTTCCTAGTTAGAGGATACCCAGGGCTACACGGAAAAACCCTGTCTAGGGTTTGGGGGTGGAGTATGGTGGGGTGGGAAGACGGCTCCTCAGCCCCATTGTGTATGATGACACACACCTTTAATTCCAGTATTTGAGGGACTGAAAGATGGATCTCTAAATTTTCAGCCCACCTTTGTATACATAAAGAGTTCCAGGCTACCAGATCTTTTCTCAAAAACGAAAATAACTAAAAGTTTAGAAGTTCAGGCTTGGGAGTAGTGGTACACATTTTTAATCTTAGCACTCAGGTGACATAGTTTGGATCTCTGAGTTTGAGGACAGTGAGGACTATACATACAGGGAAACCTTTCTTGAAAAAAAATTTTTGACTAAAGAGATGGTTCAGTGGTTAGTAGCACTGACTATTCTTCCAGAGGACCCAGGTTCAAATCCTAGCATCCACATGGCATCTCACAACTTTCTATAACTCCAAGATCTGACACTCACATAGACATCCATGCAGGCAAAACACCAATACACATAAAATAAAGGTAAATAATAAATATGGAGTGGGTAGAGAGATGGCTCAGCGATTAAGAGCACTGGCTAGTCTTTTAGAGGTCCTGAGTTCAATTACCACACCCACATAGTGACTTAAAACCATCTATATTGGGATCTGATATTCTTTTCTTCTGGTATGCATGAAGACAGCATACTCATATACATAAAATTAATATTTTTTTTAAAGAAAAGGGAAGTTTAGAAGTACAGTTCCTCACTCATACCATATTTCAAATGTTCAACAACCACATATGACTTGTGGCCTCCTACCTTATGAGACCAGATACAGGATATTTCCAAGATGGCAGAAAGTTCTTCAGACAGTACTGAGGAGCACTGTAATTACATTTTCCCTTAGGAGGGTGTATGTGTATGTAAGACGAGCCTATGCACATGACAGGCGCTCTGCTGGCTGGGTTTAGGGTTAGTTCTGATGTAACAACCCTGAGCATTCCTTTAAGTTCAACCAGATAGCTCTACATTTCTTGTTATTAAAGAAGGACCAGAAGGGATTGTGTGCTCGTTTGTCTTTTGTTTTGTTTTCCTCATCTCTGACAAGGGTCACCAGCATGAGCCTGGGCCAGATTAATAACAAGGTGGGAAGTGAATGACAGAATGACTACAGGGGCCAGAGAGATGACTCAGAGGCATTGGCACCTGGAAATCTGCCTCCTGACCTCCACTGGCACTTGACATATATGACATATATGCTTTTTTTAAAGAATGACTCTAGAATATAGATCAATTGAATACAAAATAAAATACAAAATCAGTTCAGACTCTTGAACTGTTGTTTCTGAGAAGGAGGACAAACTGACAAGGGATAAAGGCTCTTCATTGCTTGTGGAGAGTGTCTCTGTTTCTTATCTAAAAAAGCCCACACTCTGAGCACAGTGGTGAGATGGGAACAGGTGGGTCAGGAGTTCAAGGCCAACCTACATTACATTATAAGTTTGAGGCCACCTGGCCTAAGTAAGAGCTTTTTTCACAAAAAGGAGAGAATGGAGAGGCAGCTTATGGAGAGCAAGGTTACTGCTTGCTGCTCATTCAGAAGACCTGATTTTGACTCCCAGCATCCACATTCACCAATTCACAACTGCCAGTAACCTCTGCTCCAGATGTGCATTCTTCCGCCCTACTTGCTGCAGCATACATGTGCCGTGTCCTCCCTCCCTCTCTCTCTCTCACACACACACACACACATACGCATACACACACACTTAAAAATTATAACTTTTTCTCCACCCCATCACTTACTCTCCTCTCTTTGCAGCTCTTCAAGGGCCTACAGGTCTATTGTTGTGAGCCCTTCACCAACATGCCCAAAGGTAAGAGCCTGGGAGGGCTGCAGAGTATTATAGATAGCATCGACCTATCTGGAGGTTCCTCAGATGAGTTGAATGGTCCAGTGGAAGACTGCTGTGGTTCTGCGCTTATATATAAAAGGCCCTTGTCTATGTATAGATTTGGTTGGTTCTTTTCAAAATGAAGGTCCCTCACCTTTTTTCTCTGCTTCCCTTCAGCTCCAGGGGCTGTTTTATGTTTTTAGACGTTAATATAGTAAAAGCTGGGGACTCTAGTGGGTATCATTGCGGGAGGGCTTAAGCTAATAGCATCAGCTCAGGCAGCACCTCCACAGTTCCCAGGAAGGAGCAGATGTTCCTTCTAGAACAGTATGAGGATGCTTTGAGCATCTCCAAAGAAACCTAGAAGGCTCGTCAGTCAGTGCTACTGATTCTTAGACCCATCCTCTCATGAGATTCATTCCCTAGATGTGTGGATCCTAGCTCAGCATGTGATCTTTCCTAATGACATGCAGGATCTCTGGCCAGAGTGGCCAGTATTTTTTTCTCACTCGATAAAATATCTTGCAGTCTTTTACATTTAGAGTAATTACCATCAAGAAAGGTGCTCTTGGTGGCCATGATTATCGATTACCAACAACAAACTAGGATGTAGAAGCAAAGAAGAAAGATGGGGGTTTTTTCACATAGTATCTAGCAATTTAGCAAATTATTGGAAATTCAGTCCTCTTTTTCAATATATTTCATTTGGGAGACCATGAAACCTTATCTACCACGTGGATTCATGGAGACTAATAACCAAGGGTAGGCAGCAGCTGTAAGGCAGATTGACTTAGAAGCCATACTAATTTTAGGGTCTTTCTATCCTTTAAAACAAAAAGGCCAGCTCACTGAGGTTAAAACAAAACAAAGAGACTGAGGTTTGCTCTAGGGGAGTGGCTATGGGCAGCTGTGGTGACTTCACATCTGTGCTGTGCAGATGAGCTGGAGAGGATGCTGCAGCTGTGCGGGGCTTCCGTGGTGAAGGAGCTCCCAGCACTCACCCCTGACACAGTGAGTATGTGGGGCCTTCTTAACGAGAGGGAGACACCCTCCTTCCATTAAGCAAGTGGCATAAAGTAGCCCAGTGGCCTTCTCTACCCGTGACCCTGTCAGAAGACCCATCTGGGAGTAAGGGCTTGGGAACCATAAGCACTGAATGTACTGAGGGGGGTCTTTTCCTTCTAGCCCTTTAATCCTGTAAAGATGGACATGATTCCCACAAGCCCTGCTTTGGCACTAAATGCTTTTTTTGGTACGCAGAGTGCTCATCCAGTTGTGATCGTGCAGCCAAGTGCCTGGACAGAGGACTGCGACTACCCTGGTAAAGTTTCTCCATGTGCTGTGCACTTACATCATGTGAGGTCCTGTTGGGTGGATTTGATTCCCTACTAGTTACCTGCTTATTACCCAACTAACACAGTTCACAGCTGCTTTTTTTGTTTCATTTTGTTTTGTTTGTGGTTGTTTGTGGTTTTTTGGTTTGGTTTGGTTTTGAGGCAAGGTCGTATCTTAGAGCTCAAAGAGATCCACCAGCCTCTGCTTCCTGAGTACTGGAATTAAGAGTATTGTCACCGTGAGTGGCCTATTGGTTGTTTTGGTTTTTGGTTGGCCTGCTATGTAATGCATCTTGGTCTCAAATACTTGGCAATCTTTCTGCCTCAGCTGTGAAAGTGCCGAGATTATAGATGTGCCCCAACTGCACTCAGTGTTCTTATGGGGTTTTGTTTGTTTTGTCCACTGTTTTGAGGTTTTGGTCTTTTGAGACAGGGTTTCTCTGTGTAGCCTTGACTGTCCTGGAACTCACTCTGTAGACCGAGTTGGCTTTAAACTTACTGATTTATTGATTCATATGCCTCTTCCTCCTGATTGCTGGGATCAAAGGTATATGCTACCACTGCCCAGCTTCCAGACTATTTTTAATGTTTGCATAAATGAACAACTAAAATGTCTATTAGAAAGTCTTTATTATGAGGCTGGAGAGATGGCTCAGTGGTTAAGAGCACTGACTGCCCTTCAGGGGTCCTGGGTTCAGTTCCCAGCATCACATGACAGCTCATAACTGTCAATAACACCAAGTATGACATTCATACAAGAGGAGGCAGGCTGGAGAGACGGGTCCATGGTTAAGAGCACTAGCTGCTCTTCCAGAGGACCGAGGTTTAATTCCCAGCAACTTTATAGCAGCCCACAACTGTCTGTAATTCTAATTCCAGGGATCCAATGCCCTCACTCAAACAGACATACATACAGACAAAATACTGGTATACATAAAACAGGTAAATAAATCTAAAAAGAAAAAAAAAGAAAATCTTTAGTATGTGTGCGTATATATGTGTGCATGCCTATGTGTGTTTACTTTTAAGTGTATATTTGTGGAGGTCAAAGGATAACTCAAAGAAGTTGATATTCTCTGTCCACCATGTGGATGGATCCTAGGGAGCAACTCAGATCATCAGGCTCTACAGGGGTCTTTACCCACTGAGCTGTCTTTTTGATGTTTTTGTTGTTTTGTATTATAAAAGTAATATATGAGGCCAGATGTGCTGGTACACACTGTTAATCTCAGGATTTGGGAGGCAGAACAGTTGGCTCTCGGCCAGTTTAAGTACAACCTGGTCTACAGGTCAAGTTCAAGGCCTACCAGAGCTATAAAGTGATACACGCTTGGACGTGTATACGTACATGTACATTTACACACAGGTGATCATGTCTTAAACAGATTGAAGCTTGTGTTATTTCTTACACAGGCTGGGCTTTACTATGATCGCTTCTGAATGAGGTCCTGAAGTAGTGTTTCTGAGCACCTGCTTAGTCCTAAGAACTTATATACTCAGATCTTAGAGTGTGTTGTTTAGAGTCTGGTCTAGAATGATGACTTAACACCAGTCTCTGCTTGTGTTCTGTCTGCAGATATTGGGCAGCTGTGCAAGGCACGTCTAGTGATGTGGGACTGGGTGTTGGACAGTATATCCGTCTACCGGTGTCAGGATCTGGATGCCTACCTGGTACAGAATATCACCTGTGGCCCCAACAGTAGTGGGCCACAAGACTCCAATGATTAATTTAAGTCCGAGGAGCATCTCTCACTCTTTGGTGCTTCCACACCCTACTTTACTAAGTATTTTTTATGCATCAGCCTGGAAAAAACAGCTTCTACTTATGTGAGGGTGCCTTAAAGTTTTTCTAATTAAGTCCCCCTTTGAAATCTGTCTTGAGCACAAAAAATTCTCACCTGAGAAAACTTTATCCCACCAATTGAGCAAGGTGCTAATTCGTTGTATATCGTTCTTCGAGAGACAGTAGAGTGGCTTGGCTGGTCTGAGCTAGGCATGGTAGTGCTTGCCTATAATCACAGCACTTGGTGGAAAAAGACGAGAGTGTCGTGAGTTCAGGGCCAGCCTGGGCTATATATGACTGAAGAACAAATAGCTAGAGGTCCTAATTTGTTCCTTAAAAAATTGCATGTTCATAGAGGCCAAGAGTCATGTCCTTCAAGGAGATGGCTTGAGGTCTGTGATTAGACGTAAAATCAGTGCTCTCTCGGCTCCAGGTTTAATACCCAGCACCAAACCACACCCATTTCCCTCCCCCAACAACACCTAGAATAGTGCTTGTGCAGGACACTGAGAAGATTCAGAGGCAGATTATGTATTTGATGTGAATGTGAAGTTTTTCAAGTGCCAGGGTCAAGGAGAGCCTTCTAATTCCCTGTAACTGGTGAGCACCGCGTCTGTTGTAGTTCTAAGTAACCCATCCCTCTTTAAATACAAGGTCTCTGATACGAATATTCCATGTCTGTACAATGATGGACTTCACCAGAAAAGGAGCTATTGCTGTCTTTGGAGTAATTTCTCCCCTTTCGCTCCCTGTGGCTGAACCATACTACTTCATAAATAATTTTGCTTGCTGAAGGAAGAGAACATATTTTTTATGAACTCATAATCTTGGACTGTTTATGGATATTGAGGGGAGTAGGTCTTCTCTACGCCCGCCCCCCCCCCCACCAGTGTGCAAGGTCAGCGGAGGCCTGATTATACAAAGTATGTTCATAAATGCTGTGCTGTTAATACTGCAAATAAACTGAATAGCAAACATTTTGATGAAGAATGACTGGAGGTCTGGCAAGATGGTAGAGCGGACTCCTGCAAGATGTCTTTTGACTTCACACATACACATGGCCTGTGTGCTCATGTACTTGGCAAGGGTGTGGCTCTGGCATGTCCAAGGTCTGGGGAGCACAAGCGTTTCAGGTTTCATGAAACAAAGAGCAAGGTAGCAGCAGGCCTCTGTCCTTCCTGAGGAAGAACCTGCTTTAAATTCCTTCAAGTTAGCTGGACAGTGTGGCCCACAGCTTTAATCCCAGCACTCAAGAGTCAGAGGCAGGCAGATCTCTGAGTTCAAGGATAGCCAGGGCTATACAGAGAAATCCTATCTTGGGAGTGGATTTCCTTCTAGTTAGACCAAGCAAGGTGATACACACTAATGCCGGCACTGAGGAGGCAAAGGCAAGGAGAACTCTGAGTATAGAGCTAGCCTGTCTACATAAGGAGTTCCAGGCCAGCCAATGCTACATAATGAGTCCCTGTTTCCTATAAGTAGATAAGTAAATAAATTCCTATTAGCTGAGTTGTCCCTTGTGATCTGGAACTGGGACCTCTGTCCTTGCTGGTCACTGGTGAGTGGCTCCATCTCTGCTGCCTCTCACTTCCAAGCTGGTTTTCTCTACTGCATCTGCATCTGGCTGCTCTGCCTCCCCAAGCCTGTGGAGCCACTTCTGTTGTAGGAAGTCAAGCAGTTAGGTTGCACTCACTGAATAATCCATGGTGTTCTCCTGTCTCGAGGCCCATCATGGCAGTTACCGATCTCCTTGAAGTGGTGTCTGGATTAGTGTTGGGTTGAATCAAGACAGCTGTCAAGGGAAGATAGGGTCTTATGTATCCCTGGCTAGTCTGGAACCTCCTGCACTGACAGGCTGGCCTCTGCCTCCTGAGCACTCAGATTATAGCAGTTCGCTGCCACAGCCGACCTATACATCATTTCTTAATCCTTATGCTGTTCAGAGAATAGACTCTCCTTCAAGACAGAGATGAAATTATCAATGAGGGGATGAATGGGCTAGGTAGGAAAATACAAAAGCAAAGTGCACTCACTCACTCTATTCTATCTTAAGTCTTCTCCCAGCCTATGAAAGGAAGTGGGTATTTCATCACTTTATTTGAAAAATGGAAATAAATTTCTTATTTATGAGGTTTTTCCATAGCTATCAAATGCCTGTGAGGACTGGGCCTATTTTCTGGCTCATCCTTCATTCCACTTGCATCAGTCATGACCCCCAAGAAAGAAAGCAATTTAGGTTTTAGAACTTTACAAAAAGGCTTCCTTCACTGGCCGTGGTAGGCAGACAACAAAGGCAAACCTACCCTACTCATTCAATCTCCCAGCTTGTTTGTTTCTTCAGTTGTCAGAAAATACTGGTTCATATAGGGAGGTGGAAGCTGGGGGATCTGTTCCTGGTCAGAGTGAGCTACATGAGACCCTATCTCAAAACAAAACAAGGGTCTGGAGAAGTGGCTCAGTAGCTAAGAGTAGTTGATATCCTGTGCTCTTGCCTTAGAATCTGGCTCCCAGCCTTGGTCAATTCTAACCCCAGTTCCTGGGGATGCAATGGCCTCTTGCAGTGACTGAAGTGAAGAAAGTGCCTGCAAGAGGCACTGCACACATGTGGTTCACATGAATTCACAGGCAGGCCACACACATAAAAAATAAATGTTTGGGGGCTGGAGAGATGGCTCAGTGGGTTAGAGCACTGACTGCTCTTCCGAAGGTCCTGAGTTCGGATCCAGCAACCACATGGTGGCTCACAACCACCTGTAATGAGATCTGACGCCCTCTTCTGGAGTGTCTGAAGACAGCTACAGTGAATTACTCTGGAGCGAGCGGGGCCAGAGTGAGCAGAAGTCCTGAGTTCAATTCCCAGCAGCCACATGATGGCTCAAGGCCATCTGTACAGCTACAGTGTACTCATACACATAAAATAAATAAATCTTTAAAAAATAAAATAAAATAAATGTTTGAAGAGAAATGCTTTCCAATTCAGCCTTATCAGAACAGAACCTCCACAGACCTGTTACTTTGGTAAGTACTTATCAAGGAATTGTTGGGTCTCGTTGTTAGTGGTTGTCTTAGTCTGGGTTTTATTGCTGTGAAGAGACACCGTTCCCACTCTTATAGAGGAAAACATTGAATTGGAGCTGGCTTACAGTTTCAGAGGTTCAGTCTATTGTGGTAGGAAGCATGGCAGCACGCAGCCAGACAAGGCATCTGGAAGAGCTGAGAGTTTTCTACACCCTAATCCAAAGGCAGCAGATGGGGACTGTCTTCAAATCAAAGGCAGCACTTGAGCATAGGAGACCTTGAAGTCTGCCCCCACAAGTGACACATTTCCTCCAACAAGGCCATATCTCCTAATAAGTGTCACTCCCCGTGAGCCAAACATATTTCCAGGAAACAGTCATAATTTGTGCAACCTGCTGTTCCTAAAGACTGATGTTAGTAGAGAGAACCATGCCCTTCGAGAACATCCCTCCCTTCATGGGATCCTGGGTAAAAGCAGATTTAACTGAAAAAAAAAAAGTGATTTTACATACACTTAAAAGTCATGTAATTGTCTCAGTCTCCTCACATGTACACCCCATCTGATTGGAGCTCTGTGTGCCTTTCCTAGAAGTGCACTTTGGCCCTGCCCTCTGATGCTTGCCCTAGTTTAAGAGTTCTATCTGAAAAAATGAAAAAGTTCTGATGATGATGTGAATCTTGCTCCTTTAACCTCTGATCCCTTCCCACTCTCCCACCCTGCAATCTCTAACTCTCTGGGCAAAGCAACACTTTCAAACTGGTTCCTAGATTGCCTGTTATCTCATGCTGCAAAGGAGCTGGAGAGGGGAGAGGGTTATCAGACAGTCGCAGAGAGGGGCCTCAGAGAGAGCTCTGGTTGATTATCTCTCTCCTTAAAAATGTAACCAGAATCCCACAAAATATGGGCACAAGAAACGTGCAAGAGAAAAAGAAAGGAATCAGTGTTGGGACGGTTGGAGCGGAAGGAGTCAAGATGCCCAGAATGTATCCTGTGAAGGCTGCTGGAAGCTGATAAGGACGCCCCGGGAGACAATCAGCATCAGAAAGGGCAGATGTCCCCAAGGAAACCCAGACAGAAGGGAGGCTGCTGCTCAACCAATGTGGGGCTCACTCACAGATAGATGGCTTAAACTGATTCAATATGAGGCCTCTGCCTAGTGCCTTAGAGATGCCTGGTTCCTGCAAACCGCCTAAAACAAGGGAACATCAAAGAGATGCTTTGGCACGTGAAAGGTTAAAAAGAACTGGAAACGGAGGGATCTAAGCTAGTCCTCAGCAAAGTGGGAACTGAGGCACAATTGCCTATGCTTTAGCTGGGAGTAAGTGGTATGCAGCTCACACTTCTGCAGCAGCAGCAGAAGGATCGCTTTCCCAGGCCGGTTTGAGCTACAGGAAATCCTGTCTCAAATCCACAAGAAACTGAGCTGGTGAAAAGAAACTGAGCAAGTGAACACGGCAAGTGACTCTCCAAGCCAGGTAACTGGAGTTCAATCCCCAAACCCACAGCGTGGGTGGAAGGAGACGTGACATCTGACTCACACAAGTTGTCTTCTGATCACTCGAGCCCTAAGACCCACTCGTGTGCACGTAGAGACACAAAACAATGTAAAATGTAATTCAAATTTGAAAAACCCCAAGAAACCGATTCTGCACAATAACCTAAGTGTTTAGAGTCCCTAACTCGGCTGAAGGGTGTAACTTTTGAACGCCTGGTTTCAGAAACCAAGAGGATATGACAACATGTACCTTAGCATGGTTTCAAAACATGTCCCCTTGATGGAGGCCTCCGTGTGGAGCAACTCCATTCTATATTCCTAGACCTGCCCTAGACCCACTGAACCAGCAACTGGCAGATAGGGCCCACTCAGTGACCTGGAACTCACAGCAGACTAGTCTAAGAACCACAAGCAAGATAGGGGGAATAAGATCCTGTAAGATGTTCCCTGTGTCTCCTCCTTTTGTCTCTAAGTAAGGTAAATCTTTGAGCCTGAAAAGAATAAACAAGATTGGGGGGCTTGGAAGAGGTTCTTATCTCCAAGGTTGAAGCAGCTGCCTTGAGTTAACTCCACAATGGCCCTTTAAAAATTAAACAAAGCCAAGGACAAAGATTATATTATATTAGCAACCTAGGAACAGAAGGGCCAGACTAGTTTAAAAAAGAAAAATACAGCTAGAGGTTTAGGGGGTTTTTTATTATTATTTAAATTGCAGCGATGAAACCACAGCTGCAGCCTTTGACTCCAGCACAGAGATATGCAAATGTGGCTTTCAAAAGCTGGGCAATTTCACACAGCCCTCAAGGTAACAAGAACAAATAAAACAAATGATTTTGTAATTTATCTCTATTGACCGATGGAGTGCAAGGCCCAGACAGCCCAGAGAGAGTCAGCAACTACTTGTTCTCGAAGGGGAGCAGAGAAAGCCTGCCTGGAGGGAGAATGCAAACAGCCCCTTAGACAGGTGTCAGAAAAGACCCTGGGAGGAAGAGATGATGACAGTAAAATGGAAAATTTCAGAGACCCAGCCTTGGGTTCTGTGAACCATTTGATCTTACCAACTCATGGGAGCAGCAGCAATAATTATCCATTACTACCATTTGCCACACTCCTGAGTGCCATGCATGCACCGGTCCCTACAGACAAATAAAGAAAATGAAGTTTTAAGAGGTCAAGTCACTTGTCCTAGGTCACACTATGGAAAAAAGTGAAAGCTCAGATTCAAAAGTGTGCCAGGCTAAGCAGCCCATACTTTTCCCAGTGCATTTCTCTGGGGACCTGATTAAAAACACTAGTGATCAGTGATCACAGCCAGAAGTGGTGGCACATGCCTTTAATCCCAGCACTCAAGAGACACAGGCAGACAGAGCAGAGGATCTGTGAGTTCGAGGCCAGCCTGATCTACAGAGGGAGTTCCAGGACAGCCAGGACTTCACAGAAGAAACCCCTGTCCCAAACAAACAACAAATGAACTTAGTGATGGGGGGGGAGGGGGGCGACTAGAATTGTAAAAGGGGTGACAGGTCCTTCTGGCCTTCAGGTTGCTTACCATCCATGGAGACAAGCCATAGAAGAATTCTAGTTTAGGGGTTCTTTGGAAATGATGTGGCAGGCCCAGAACTCAGAAGGACTTAAAAAAGAAAAATCTCAGCTTAGGATTTAGGCACCATTTAGCCAAGTAAAGAGGAAGCCAAGAGTTTCTGGAAAGGCCCAGTGAAATCCCTCAAGCTCTGGAATTAGAGCCTGAAGCACTAATGTAGAGGAGACGTGACAGAAATGTCTCTGGCCATTTCCCAGTTTCCTGAATTCTTTATTTAATTTATGTATATGAGTACACTGTCATTGTCTTCAGCTATACCAGAAGATGGCATCAGATCTATAGATGGTTGTGAGCCACCATGTAGTGCAGAGAATTGAACTCAGGACCTCTGGAAGAGCAGTCAGTGCTCTTAACCACTGAGCCATTTCTCCAGCCCTGAATTCCTGAATTCTTACATCTTAAACCCAACTCTTGTTACCCAATGATCCCTTTCAGATGTCCTGGCTTACCATGTGTAAGAACTCCTTTACTGTATTGAATACTGATCTGCCACCTCTGCAAGGCCCAAATCTTGTTCAACCCATCCTTCATAAAGCCTTACCCCTAATTTCTCAGACTAGAATCACTCTCCAGTTAAAATACCCATTCTGGGGCTGGAGAAATGGATCACTCCGTGATTAAAAGCACTGTCTGCTCTGCCAGATGACCCAGGTTCAATTCCTAGCACTCACCTGGTAGCTCCCAACTGTAACTCCAGCTCTAAGAGATCTGATGTCTTCTGTGGGCCTCTGCTGAATACACATGGTGCAGACAATATATAAGCAAGCAAAACACCCATCCAACAGAGGACTGCCGGGTCTGGGTTCATTCAGAGATGATGCACCTATAACCCTCAAGAGATTGGAGGCCCCAGGGAGTTTAGAGGTCAGGTGGGGTGGGGGGTGGGGACATCCATGTAGAGACAGGGGAGTAGGAAGGAGGTATGGGATGTGGAGCAGTCAGAGGGTGGGTTCGGGAATAAAAAATGGAGTGTAGCTGGGCGGTGGTGGCGCACGCCTTTAGTCCCAGCACTCGGGAGGCAGAGGCAGGCGGATTTCTGAGTTCGAGGCCAGCCTGGTCTACAGAGTGAGTTCCAGGACAGCCAGGGCTATACAGAGAAACCCTGTCTTGAAAAACCAAAAAAAAAATAAAATAAAAAAAAGAAAGAAAGAAAGAAAAGGAAAGTTTAGAATACCCATTCTGCTTTATTTGTATTTGACTTTGTTTGTTATATAGCCTTACATGGTCTAGGACTCACTTAAATAGACCAGGTTGGTCTCAGATTGAATTCAGAGATTCACTTGCCCCTGCCTTCTGCATGCTGGGATTAAAAACATAAGTCACCACACCCAGCTATTTTGTTTTGTTTTGTTTTTTAAATATAGTTAATCCTTATCATATTTAATTGTATGTATGTGTGTGCATATGAGAGTGCAAGTTCCCTGGAGTGGGAATTACAGGCAGTCGTGAGATGCTTCGGCACTGGTGCTGGGAACTGTACTTGAGTCTTCTACAAGAGCAGGAGCATTAGTCACCGCTGAGCCATCTCTCCGGCCCAGTTTGTGTCATCTGCTTCTTGTTTTGTTCTGTTTTTTGTTTTGTTTTTTGTTTTTTTTTTTTTTTTTTCTGATGACATGATTTCATGTAACTCAGGCTGATGTCAAACTCACTGAGACCAAGGGTCACCTTGAATTCCTGAGCCTCCTGCCTCTACCTCTAGAGTACTAAACAGTAACGTTGTTTTTCTTCTGCCAGCCACGTGTGTCTACCTCCTGTCTTCCCTGTTTGCTTAGAAGGTGCTTATGCTCTAGGATGGGTTGGTTAGTGTTTTGTTTTGTTTTTTAATATTATTATTATTATTACACAGTTTGCCCTGGCAGCTGCCTTGTTAGGCATCCAATGAATATTTGCTAAATGAGTTACATGGGACCCATGAACTCAAGTGTGTATCCTGTTGTTGGCCCCACCTTTCAGAACACCGGAAAGCAAGCCACGTTCTGCCCCTCAACAGGCCAATCCCCCCAACCCATTTACTCCACAACCCGAGGCATCTACACAGCTGACTCCCTTTCCGGGGCTTCTTTGATTCTCTTTTGCTCATCATGAAGAAGCCTATCCCTTTGTCATCAGTCAGAACGGCACCTACCCA
Organism: Montemys delectorum; assembly: GCA_019843815.1. Taxonomy (NCBI): domain Eukaryota; kingdom Metazoa; phylum Chordata; class Mammalia; order Rodentia; family Muridae; genus Montemys; species Montemys delectorum. The sequence goes on from JADRCD010217414.1 coordinate 24,384, forward strand.
TCGGCTTTTCCTGCTCACCAGAGAGCCTGCTGCTGCCGTGACCCGAGGAAATAATGACAGTGTTCCTAGGAATGCCTTTGCAAGTTCAAAGCACTAGCCGCACCATTATCTCTCCTCTCTCCTCACTGGGGCAACGGTTGCCTCGTAGATAAGACGGAAGTCTGGGCACTTGTCAAAGGTCATTTTATGAGTTGGTGGCAGAACTGGACCCAGCCAGCTCAGGAGCGTCCCCATTCATTAGGGCACAGATAGAACACCTTCATTAAGTTGTCTGGCCCGTGTCTGGGGAAGGGAGCCTTGAATGGAATTTGAAGGCTGGTGAAGGTCAAGGAAAGTTTGCAATTAAAGGCTTTTCCAAACTCAATGGAATTCCTGCTCCTACCATGAGTTAATTCCAGAACTGCTTTTGTCAGGGAAAAAGTATGTGGTCCTGTGTGTGCACATGTCTGCTGGGCATGTAGAGGCCACAGGTCAACTTTAGGTGGCCTTTCTCAATAAGCCAAACATCTTGGCTTGTTGTTTTGGGTTTGGTTTGGTTTGGTTTGGTTTGGTTTGGTATGGTTTGGTTGAGAAAGGGCATCACTCCTTGGCTGGCTGGCCTGGAACCCATCATGGAGACCAGGTTGGCCTCAAAATGACACAGATCTCTACCTGCCTCTGCCTCACAAGTGCTGGGATTCAAGGTGTGTATCACCATACCTGATGGACGCCTCTTTTTGTGACAGGGTCTCTCACTTGGGACCTTTAGCTAGACTTGCCAGTGGGCCCCACAGTTCTTCTTTGTACCACCTCCCATACCCCCAACCCCTGCTTTTTTTGTGACTACTGGGGGTTAAACTCAGGTCCACAAGTTTGCAGGTAAGTCCTTCGCCAACTGAGCCACCTGCTCAGCCCCTCCCTTTCTTTAAAGCCTTCCCAAGGTCCTGGAGGAGGAAAGGAACTAGGAAAATACAAAGCCTGCAGGTAAGTGGGTGTCTTGCCGCCTTTAATCCCAGCACTTGGCAGGTAGTTTTCTGAGTTCGAGGCCAGCCTTGTCTACAGAAGTGAGTTCCAGGACAGCTAGGGCTACACAGAGAAACCCTGCCTCGAAAAAGCAAAACCAAACAAACAAACAAACATAGACTATAGACCAAGTTAGAAAATAATACCTTGGTAAGCTTTGCCCCGGAACCTGGGGAGGGGAGGCTTTCCTGGAACTAAGGGTTTTCAGGAACTGTCTTTGGAGTCTTCGAGGCTTCTAAGCTTGCTGGTGGGATCATCCCAGGTAGAGGATCAGAAAACCATGAAACCAAGATCTGTGCAGGAATCAACTCTGGTTCCTCACCAAAAGCTAGAAAATCAAGAGGAATTGTGTAGATCCATGTAATGAGCACTCCCCCATCAAAGACCAAGCACAGGACTAAGCCCTCCGCTCCTGAAGAGCATTAGGGTTTTCTCCAACTCAAGGCTTTACAACTCCTCCTCCATTGTGCTGAGGTGTCAGCGGTATCCCATAAAGGCGAGGTCCCAGGGGCAGGGGGATATAAAGTCTAAGACCAGAAAGGTGGTCCTTACACCACCTTGGGAATGCACTAAATGCCATGGAATTGTACGCTTTACAAAGAGAAGTTGTATGTGCTATGAGTTTCTCGTACACCCCAAAATCAAGCAAACAAAACAAAACAAAACAAAAAAATTCCACATTAAGGGCAGGGAGAACTGAGCCCCCAACTCTGAGGCTCTGAAAGGGTCAGGGCTCCTTGCAGGGAGTGGCAATGCCAGACAATGTGAAGGCTAGGCTGGGCCTCCCCCGCCTCCTTCTCCACCAGATGGGAACTGGGACTCAGGGAGAAAGGCCCAACTGGGCCACGCAGGGCTACAGCCGAAAAAGAGTCACCCAGTGAATGCTCTGGCCACAGCCGACGGCTCATTTGCATCATAAACGATTGGCTTTCCCTGCTCGTCCCTCATTAGGACACAATGGACAGTTGTTTGCTGGCGCAGCAGATCATTTACCGAGGGAGAGAGGGGACAAGTGACTGATAGGCTGTGGTGTTGGGGGCGCGCAGCAAGCCTCCACCCCTGCGTTCCACCAGCCACGGGAACTTTTGTTTTGCACGCTGAGAGTGGCCCTTCCAACGACAACCAATCCCCTCCTTTGGCAGAGGTATTGAGAGGATGTGAGACTTGAAGTCAAACTGCTAGGGCTGGGGCTTCCGGTACCAGGAGCAGACTCCAGATTCTTGTTCCCCAGCTCAGCCCACTTCAGCCTGCGGTCTCTTCCCCCTCCCTCTTTCTCAGCTGGGGTTCTAGCTCCTGTTCTGGTCTTTGGTGTCCAGTGTGTCCTGTCTCCTATCTCATCTCCTCGACCTGCTTTACCTCTAACCCTTTAAGGGTGGATCTGGCAGGAGCGGCATGGAAGTTTGTGATGTGGAAATTAGTCTGTGTTTTGGAGACAAGTGAGGACAGAACACATCACATTGAGGTGTCATTTTTGTTTTATTTTGTTGTTGTTTTCTCTCCTCCAATTTGAGTTCCTCTAATTTATGAGTGAGTGCCGGGTTACAGGCATGCACTACCAAGCCTGGCTCGGAGCCTACTGTATAAACTAGGCATGAAAACAGCCATGTTTTATTTCTTACTATCTTTCTAGGTAGAGCAGAGCTCAGAGAGGCTGAGTAACTTGGGCAGGAATACCCAGCTGTCGAGGGATAGTTGTTTGATTCAAAAAACCTAGCTGGGTGTGGTGGCATACACTTTTAATTCTGGCAGGAGACCATCGAATTTCAAAGTTCAAGGCCAGCCTGGTCTTCATTGAGTTTCAGAACAACCAGAGCTACATAAAGAGGCCCTGTCTTAATAAACAAACAAAAAGGCGAAAGAAAACCCCTCTGTTCTTCCCACCGACATCCCCTCACAGAGTCTAACATGGAGCAGTAAGAGGCTCATTCCATGCCCAACCTCACAGAAGGCAGCCACCACTCTGATCTCTGGTGATAGCCTCCTTGAGGACCTACGCTGACTCTCATCTTTCTCTGGGCCCCCTGTTCAGGATGGTGGAACAGCACAGATGCAAGGCTCTTACCAGCCCCCTGCGGGGAAACGCGGAGGCAGTGATCCAGACAGAGCAACCTGGCAAACCAGACCATGGGGGTCTCCCTCCTGCTAACACCCCTCCCTACTCCCATCTGCCCCTCCCTTTTGTGGGGCAAAGCTGCCAGCTTCTGACTCTGCTTCATTATGCTCTGGGGGGTGGGGAGGAGAATAGGGTGACGGGTGACGGGGGTGTCTATATGCATGAACATAAGGCCTCCGGGTTCATTCTGACACTGAATGAAAAACTCGCCAATTATTCGTCCAATCTCATTAATATGCAGACAGACATCTGTTATTTAGGAGTCAACAGCAGAGGCATTTTCTTGGGGGGGAGGGGTACTTATGTATATCTTGTCTCTGGCTACTGTGGGATAGCTGCGTGGGACTCACCCTAGCACCCCCCCCCCAGAATCTGGAGCACCCCATCTCTCTGACTTCATTGTAGCCTTGAGGATGGGAAGTAGGGGGTTGGCTAAAGATGGAGGGCAACCTGGAACTCAGCTGAAAGGAGGGAGGCAGAGGGGAACCGAAATTATAGAGGGAACTACTAGAACAAAGAGCTGAGCTCTTCTTGGGGAAGAGGGTGGAGCAGAGAGAGCGGCAGTAGGACAGACAGCCTGCCAGGGTCCTGATGTCCACTGGGAAATCAGAGACATGACAACTTGCCCTGTTCTTCAGGCCACTGGACAAATCCGAGCAGATCTGAGCAGGTTGCTCTAGCAACGTGCGTCCTTAGAGACTTCAGAGAGCTGGGCACAACAGCATATGCCTGTAATCCCAGTACTATTATGGTTGAAGCAGGAGGATTACAAGTTCAAGGCCAGTCTGAGTTATATATTAAGACCCTGACTGAAAAACAAAAACAGCTGGGCATTGTGTCCCAAGCCTGTAACCCTCAAAAGAACCATTTTCTGATGTTCTTAGGAGTTGGGTTGGGTGGTATAGGCTGAGACATGAGAGTTAGATATGTATATATATATATATATATATATATATACATATATAGAAAGAAGAGTGTGTGAGTGTGTGTGTGTGTGTGTGTGTGTGTGTGTGTGTTTCCCTCTGAATCAGGGTCTCACTATGTAGCCCTGGCTAGCACCTATCTCTCAAGAGCTGGGATAAAAGGTGTGTGCCCACCTTGAGGAGATTCCTAGGAGAGTCCCCAGGGAAACAGTCAGTCCAGAAAACATACATAAGAGTGACATTATACTGACTGAGCAAGTTGTCTGTTTATACTTAGAATGGCAATACTTTTTAAAAAGAGACCCTGAAGCTGGGCGGTGGTAGCACACGCCTATAATCCCAGCACTTGGGAGGCAGAGGCAGGCAGATTTCTGAGTTGGAGCCCAGCCTGGTCTACAGAGAGAGTTCAAGGACAGCCAGGGCTACACAGAGAAACCCTGTCTCGAAAAGCCAAAAAAAGAAAGAAAGAGAAAACAAAAACAAACAAAACAATTAAACTATAAAAGGGGGCATGGCTATCACAGCAAACATGAAGTCCTACGATCAATCCCAAGAAAGAAAAGAAAGAACAAAGAAAAGTAAAAAAAGGAAAAACCTGATTCTTCAGGCCCAATTCAAAAGCATTTACATCTACAGCCATGTTGGTTATAAATATTGACACCAGGCCCAGCATAGTAGGACATGCCTTTAATCCCAGCACTTGGGAGGTAGAGGTAGTTCAAGGCCAGCCTGGTCAACTGAGTTCCACTTCCACGATAGCCAAAGCTGTTACAGAAAGAAATCTTTTCTCAAAACAAAACAACAAAAGATAAAGCGTGGCTCAGACCCTGTCAGAGAGTCAACCAGGGTTCTTATAGTCTTTCAGTTCTCAGGAGCTTCCTCTCAGGGAGGAAGCTTTCCTAGGTATGAAATTGAGGGGTCAAGCAGATCCTGGGGCTGGGGCTTTGCCCAATGCTCCCCAGGGGGAAAGCTGCAGGGCTGGACATGAGCCCTGGGGCTCTTCCCATGCCTGATCCTCCATGGAGGGCTTGAGTCACTGTTGGGTTTGGGGCTTCATAAGCTGAAGTGCTTCAGAATTTAGCCCAGGAGTCTCTCACCCACTCCTGGCTGATGGCCGAGGTTAAAATCCACGATTTGTACACAGCACAGTTGGTTGTTTATTTCATTACATGGTTATGGATGCTACATTGGTGTCTAAATTGGGGGTTGGGAAACAGCTGCAGGGAAAGAAGCTAACTCTGGTGCACTGGGCCAGGGAATGGATGTAAGGACTATCTACGGACAGCCCCATTGCCTCTTCGCACCCTTTGGGATCCTAGGTCCTGAAACCCATCCTCCTCCTTGGAAATAGGTCGGGCACCGCAGCCCCGGAGAGAAAACCTTCCCCACTGGTTTATATTAAACCTTGGGGGTTCCTCCTGCTGATTTATCTTCCTAATTATGTTTGCTTTGGGCAGTTATTGAAATGCTTTTGCATTCTCTAAGCACAAATGGCACAGGAGGAAGACTGGAGAGCTTAAGGGGCGCAAGCCTTGCCTCGTGGTGGCTATAGGCTTGAAGCTGTTTTGTATCTGAGAGTCCAAGGTAAGTGCCCTGCCAAAATCTCAAGTCAAATGTTGTGAAGGTGGGGAGAGTCTCATTCTGTAACCCAGGCTGGCCTTGAATTCTCAGCAGTCCTCCTGCCTCAGCCTCCCTACAACTGTGATTACAGGCACTATAACCATCAGGCTCACTTCCATTTTTATAGTGAAACCCTGTTGGGGAAAAAAATGTCAGTCTTCTGAGACAAACAGAACCCCACCCCCTCCAGCACCTCTTGACTCAGAACTTGGGGTCCCTAAGGAAGGTCTCACAGTAGCCCCAAAACAGTGGAGGGGATGATGTGATGTCTGATATCTAGATTCCCTTAGATTAGCAGCGATGGCTTTGTGATAGGAATCCCACAGTCCCCAGGTGGTGAGAAGGAGGGGGTCCAGTAAGCCAGAAAATGGGAGGGGGGAAGTTCCTCCCTAGAGAATGGGGTCTGGCAGAGGGAAAGGAGGAGTTATTTTATTTGTCATATTTCATAAGAGCCTAAACCCTCAATCCCCATCACCTCATCCATCCAAAAAACCAAATCCAACTGCTTCTGCCTAAAATCCCTAGTGGCTCCTCACAGAGGTTCTGATTAGCTGTGGGCTCTTCAGCGGCCTCACAGGACCTTTCCAGCCTTGTCTCCTCCCCACCCCCACCCCCAGCTGTGGAGCCGTCCCAGGCCACACTTACTCTTTCCTCTATACATCTGCACATGCTGCACCTATGCCAACAGGAACCTTTCTTCTCCCTGACCCCCAGCCCTCTCCCTCAGGACTTACTGGCTCAGGGAGCCCCACAGCAGCCTGTATGTGTGTACAGGGTCCCTCAGCCAAGGGGCCATCTATGCCTGTTCTCAACCTGTAGGTCACCACCTCTTTAGGAGTCAAATGACTTTTTCATAGGGGTCACCTCAGACATTCAGAAAATAGACACTGACATTACAATTCGTAACAGTAGCAAGTTTACAGTTATGAAGTAGCTATGAAAATTATTTTATGGCCTTTAATCCCAGCACTTAGGAGGCAGAGGCAGGCGGATTTCTGAGTTCGAGGTCAGCCTGGTCTACAGAGTGAGTTCCAGGACAGCCAGAGCTACACAGAAAAACCCTGTCTCCAAAAACAAAAACAAACAAAAAAAATTTATGGTTGGGGGTCCCCACCCACAACATGAGAAACTGTATTAAACAGTTGCAGCATTAGGAAGGTTGAGAACAACTGGTCCACAGTTATGGCTCCTTACTTCCCTACTGGGCTAGCCTCCAGAAGCTCAGAGACTGTCTTTGTCTCTCAATCCAGTATATGGCACCCTTAGCATAGTGCAAACTTAGTGAGTGCAAGGAGGGATCAAGGTCCCACAGATGGGAGGGTAAGGGCCGCCTTCCTTCTCTCCTATCTGGGAGAACTGGATGGGGTGGAGTTGGGGGAGGGGAGAGCCAAAGATGGTTCCTGGGGGAGAATGTCACCAAAAAGAGGCCAGTGGGACCAGAGCCAGGGAGGGAATACAGGGCAATCTGAAACCAGACTCCCAAGAAAACAGACCAGCACTGTCCTTGCTGACAAGTACTCCGGCCATTCCCTCCACCAGCTTTCCTTCGCCAGGGGCTGGGGTGGGGATGACTCTCAATTACAGAGGATGCTCCCCCACCAATCAATCATTACAGAGCTCAAGACAGAACTGAGAGTCCCCGTTTGGACCCCTGAAGAGAAACCCAGTGGGGTTACCATCCCCCTAGGACACTTCACCTTATACAGGGTTCCGATTCAATGATGTGGAGGCTTTCAATGCTTTCAGAATCTCTAGGGCATGGCGGGCTCCAAGCCAGGGCAGAGATGGTGAACAAGGGGCTTGTGCCACTTCAGCAGGACACCCAGCCAGGCTCAGTCATGCTGAGCACTTGTACATCATCAGTTCACTCCAAGTCCCCCTCCCCCCAGGGCTGTCCACTCCCAAGGTATTTTACTCTCCCACCCCCCCCAGGGCTTTTAAACTTTATCCTGCAATACATGGCTTTTTTTTTTTTTCCTGTTTTCTCTGGGGGAGAGGACATTGGTAGATTCCTTTTCTTTGAGGGGGGAGGGGAGAAGGGAGGAACAAAACTAAGTCCATAGCCGTTTTCCATGGTCATGGGCTTTATTTGTGGACTGCTGGGGGAAAGGGCAGGCTAGAACTGGTTGGTGGGTTGATGGGAGGAAAGAGCTTCTTGCTTTAAAATTTAGTGCATGTTGCCTGAAGGTTAGCATGTAGGAGAACAGATGTGGAAGTGAGAGGAGAGACAGAGAAGGTCATCAAATGGACACTTTCCTTAGAGAAGGCAGATGGGATATGGGTGGGGACCAGGGTGAGCAAAGAAGATACACTTTATGTAGGGGACTCAACAAGAGTCATTGTTTGCTTTCCCGAATACCTACCTGCCCTATCCAAATTGATGCCCCAGGTGCCTACCCTGTCAGCTCTCCCAGCTAGCGGCAGAGAAGGGGATAGGTAGGGATGTGGAGTATGGCGTGAGGGGTGATACCCTTCTCTCCTCTAGCTCCTCCAACTAGAATTGCTTCTCTGTCTGCCCTGACCTTCCAGCCAGGGTCAGGAAGTCAGAAAGCCCAGGAGCACCCAGGGGAACAACCGCTGTGTCTCTCCCTCAGCCCTCTTCCCTCTCTGCCCCACCGCAACCCCTCACATGAGGTTACAGCTCTTGGCTCGATCCTTATGCATCTCGCCCTCATTTCCCCGCTCAGGCCGTCCTGACAGTTGAGTGGATCGCTGCAGTCCCCGGCGAGAATCAGTGCGACGCAGCTGCCTATGGCCACGGCCAAGAGAAGCCACTGTGGCCACGTGGAAGACATCCCTCACACTGCGCTCCGAAGATCGGGAGGAGCATTCAACGTAGGACACGGCTCCCACTTGCTTGGCCAGCACAGTACCCTGGAAAGGCAGCAGATGGGTGGAAATTATAGGTCTTCGTTTGGGAAGGAGCGCGAGGGTTGTGGGCTAGGGTTGAAGGTCAGACAGAGCTGGGGAAGAATTAAAAGTTTAGGGTCAGGGGTTAGGGCAAAAAACAGGCATGGGTGTGAAGTCTAGGTAGGAACTGAGTTGACGGTGAAGGGGTCTCACCTGCTCATGTGTGACAGGGATAAGTCTCTGCTTAGATAGCTCCCTCAGTGTGGCCAGGTCAGTCCGCATGTCCAGCTTACAGCCAACCAGCACCACCTTGGCATTGGGGCAAAACTCCTGAGTCTCTCCTTGCCACTGGTTGGGAGTGAAAAATAGAATTATGTTGCTCCACTCCACGAACACAGAAATCAGTTATCCTTCTAAACCCTTCCTGGGTAAGAAACGATGTGAAAAGCTGGTCTTGGGTAGAGACCCGGACAGTGTGGAAGGTGAGAAGAGGGTTTCGGTGGGGACTCGGGGGCGGGAGGGGGTGTGTGTCTGTCAGCCTGCAACCTGCACATTCCCACTCCCCTTTCCCATACTTTGTCCTGAGAACGGACCAACCACACCCTCCCCTGCCTAGGAACGGAGGACTCCCTAACTGACTCTAGTGCTTTCATGGGGACTTTTCTTACGGAAACAATGGCCTGGACAGCCAGCCACAGGGCTTTCCAAAGCCCTGAATCGAATCAGCATTCACAGCCCTTCTATGGCCAAGGAGATAGGGAAGGCAGATAAGCAGACCCAAGGCCCCGGGACCATTTCCAGCTCAAAGACAGACTTGCAGGTGTGAGGCAAGGGGTGGAGCAGAGGGATGACAACTTCATCCACTACCCAGCTGAGGGACATGCTGTTCCTCCCCACCCCGGCCGGGTTCATGCCCTTCAAGCTTCATCTCCTCTGTAGTTTCCCCAGGCTCCCACCTTCTTGAGGACACTGTCCAGTGTTTCTGGCCGGCTGATGTCAAAGCAGATGAGCACAGCATCAGAATCTGGGTAGGCCAGAGGCCGGACATTGTCATAGTAAGAGGAACCTGGACGAAGAGAAGCAGGGAAGTAGATAAGGCGATCTGAGAAGGGCAGCAGGCCTGGAATGGAGCAGGGCACTCAAGAGACCGTGGTCAAGGGATGCGGGTGGTAAAAAGTAAGTACCCATCTCAAAGTGTGTCTCAAGAGCAGGCAGAGGAGCAGCAAGAGTGGGAAACGGCTTTTGGGTTTCTCTGATCTAACACCGATGATTTCTGATCTTTTGGAGTTTGGAAGCCCTTTAAGAATCTCAGAAAATCTACCACCATTCTAACAAATCTTGTGTGTGCTTTCTGGGCTTTTGATGACACATCTTCTAAAGTCCTCCAGGGAACCCAGTAAAAATAAAAACCTTTCCCATGAGGTTGGCGCAAGGACAGGGAATGAGTGTTTCTGTTCTCCGGGGACTCTAGTTCAGACTAGAGAAAAAAAAAAAAAAAAAAAAAAAAAAAAAACTTTCTACCACCGTTCCCCACCCCAGAAATTCTAAATAGCTTTCCTAAACCCAGTCCCATTTCCCAAGAAACATGTTCCAAAATAAGTCATTTCTTTCCAAGTTCCTTGGGTAAGCAGAATTCAGCTGCAGGGCTGACATTAGGCTTTCTACTTCAGAACATGGTTTCTGTCAGGCATAAGAAACTCTGCCTCAGTTTCCCTGGCTCAAAACAGAAATGGATATTCTGTTCTAAAACTGAACGGATGTCTGAGCTGACCTGGAATCTCAGGCTCTAGCCAAGGGAGGGGCTAGAGTAAGGGACCTTGGCAGTCAGGGTGACCCCCGAGGGACTTGGCTACCTGAAGTATCCCACATGTTGAGCTCAATGCGGCGCTTGTCGATCTCGAAGCTGGCAGTGTAGTTCTCAAATACCGTGGGGACATAACTCTGCAGACACGGATGGGTCAAAATGAGAGCTTCTCTCCAGTACTCACCCTGACAACTGCCCTCCTCCCTCGACACCCGGTCCAGCTCAGTCCCTAGACAGAAGTTGGTCTGAGGCTAGGTTAAGGGAAGATCCGGGGAGCTACTGCCTCCACCTCCACAGAATCTAGCTAGACTCTCAGACATACCCCCCCCTCCGGGGTCCCTTTAGCCCCTAGTTTTTTCGATGCCCGGGACCTCCGACATTCTCCCAGAGCGCCCTCCCGGATCCTCTGATGCTCCTAAGCCCCATCCATTTCACCGCGTTCCTTGATTCCTTCCACTCCAATCCTCTGCAGTCTTTTCAGAGCCCCCACCGCCTCCTTCCCCTCCTCTGAGCCTCTTTCTCTCGTCTCTGGTTACCCTGGTACCGGTTTCCAGCGGCCCCCGGGGCCCCTAGAACCCACTCCCCGCAGCCTCGGTGTCCCTCTCTCCAGACGCCAATTCCTCACCCCGGGGTAGGCGTCCTTGGCGAACACCTGCAGCAGCGCTGTCTTGCCGCACTCCGCGTCCCCCACCACTACGATCTTGCAGCGGCCACTCTGCCCCTCCATGGTCCCGGCTACGCGCCGGCCCCCCACGCCGCCCCCCTCCCGGGCACAGCCGCCGCCTCTGCCGCCTCCTCCCCCGCCGCTGCAGCTGCAGCCTCTCGGGCCGCCGACACCGGCATCTCGCGGGCCCGCGCCGAGCCCCCGCCCGGGGCTGCGGGCCCCCTCCGCCCCGCCCCTAGCCCGCGGGCCGCACCTCTGGCCCCGCCTCCCACCCACACAACCGAGGGGCGGGGCCTGGGAGGGGCGGGGCCTGGGAGGAGGGCGGTGGGGGCGAGGAGGGCGAGTCAGACTCTAACGCGCAGCTGTGACCCCGGGAGCGCCTGAGGGTTTGTGGCCAGCGAGCCCCGTTTCTTTGAGTTCCTCGAGTGTGGAGGCGGGGCCCCCAGACCGAGGGCGAAGTTCTAAAGGGTCGGCTGCGAAGAAGCTACCTACACAAGCGCAAGGCCTGAGCCTTCTGTGTGCCCACGCGCGCACGCAGGTGTGCTAGTGCGGCGGCCACGCGCGGCGGCCGCAGTCTATTTCCCGAACACATGGGGGCGTGAGGTGTTAGGAAAGGATTTTTGATTTTTTGTCTCCCTCCTCCACTCCCGGGTGCAGGCAGAGCTTGGGGAAATGGACCCTAGCACTCCCACCCTACGTTAGTGACATCATAGCTTTCCTTCTCCCTAAGGACAGGTGGCGGGATCTAGGCCTGTGACCAACCAAGGAGCGTGGACTAAGTTCCCCTAGCCAAGTACTGAGTGGAAAGTTTTAGGGGAGCTTTTGCGTCCTCTGGTGGATGTTTTGGTAGAAAGAGCAAAGGGAAGGCTAAGCAAGCTAGAACCGACTGACAGCTAAGCTGGGGCCAGAGCTAACCCCCTAAAGCCAATTTCAGCCTCATTTCAGACTAACAATAACCAAAAAAAAAAAAAAAAAAAAACCCAAAACAAAAACAAACAAACAAAAGCCAGGCAGTGGTGACTCACGCCTTTAATCCCAGCACTTGGGAGGCAGAGGCAAGCGGATTTCTGAGTTCGAGGCCAGCCTGGTCTACAGAGCGAGTTCCAGGACAGCCAAGGAGCGTGAGAGAGAGACCCTGTCAAAGAGAAACCCTGTCTCGAAAAACAAAAACAAACCACCATTTGCCTGACATCTTTTGCCTAGAGGAAGATGGAAAAGGGGCTTGGAGGGCTGAGAGGAGGGGGACTGTGACTGAGATGTAAAGTGAATGAATGAATAAATAATAAATACATAAATGAAAAAAGTCCTTCCTTAGCCGGGCATGGTGCTGCATGCCTTCAAGAAACCCTGTCTCAAAACAAACAAAACCCTTAAGTCTAAGATGTTCGTTTCGATGTTACCTCGTTTTGAATAATCGTGTAAAGGTAACTAAAGGACACAATATCATCACTATTTTACAGAAAGTAAACAGACACACAGCACTAACACCTAAAACTCTTAAGTGTAAGTTAGAGATGTTAACTCAGGAGCAGAGCTACATTCATGAGGCTCTGGGCTCTATCCTCAATACCAACAAAAGGAAAAGAGAGTGAGAAAGAAAAGGGAGGTGGTAGCACAAGCCTTTAACCACAGAACTCGGAACGCAGAGACAGGCTGATCTCTGCGAGTTCAAGGCCAGCCTTGTATTCATGGCAGGTTCTAGGCTCCAGGTCAGACACCTCTACATGGTGAGACCCTGTCTTAGAGGTTCACATGCTTGTCGTTTGCCACTGCACGAACACAGTGAGTGAAGTCTGCTTCTTACTAAACCGTAGAGTTAAACCTGAGGCACAATTTCACCGGAGTCTGATCCACAGGTGGTTAGCTAGTTCCCCAAATCTGATTATAAAGTCAGATTTCTTAAATTATCCTTCAGACTGTGCCACGACAACTTTTAATTCGTATAAGGCTTTCTACGAATAAATCAAGTCTTAGACTCGGCATGCCCCAGAATCTTCTCACGCTTATCAGTCACACCCACATACACCACTACCCTCCACCTGCCCCGCCAGTCCTTTCGCGCCCTCGCAGCTCGGTCAGCAGAGGGCCTAGCCCTTTAAGTCGGCCCGCGAAGCTCCACCCCTCCGAGCAAGGCCCCGCCCACCCACTGGTGTCCGCAGCCTGCGCTCTTCCTGACGCGTGTCCCGCCCTCCCCAGCTGTGCACCGGTTCTGTACAGCTGGGAACGCACGTCGGGAGTCTAGCCATGTCCGCGGAGAGGGAGGCAGCCGAGGCGGCCACGGTGGCGGCGACAGCCGAGGCCGAGGCGGGGACGGGAGCCGGGGACGGTGCGCCTTCGCAGCCCCCGACAGTCGAGGTGGCAAGCGACCCGCAGCCGCCACCGGCCCCCGAAGCGTCGGCATCCGTCTCGGCGCCGCCGCTGCGGTGCCTGGTACTCACCGGCTTCGGTGGCTACGACAAGGTGAAGCTGCAGAGCCGGCCGGCGGCGCCCCCGGCCCCGGGTCCGGGTCAATTGACGCTGCGCGTGCGAGCCTGCGGGCTCAACTTCGCCGACCTCATGGGCCGCCAAGGGCTGTACGACCGGCTGCCTCCCCTGCCGGTCACCCCCGGCATGGAGGGCGCCGGCGTCGTGGTGGCAGTGGGCGAGGGCGTCGGCGACCGTAAGGTGAGCGGCAGCAGGGCAGGAGTGGGCGCGTGCCGGGGGGTGTGGCCGGCCCGGGAAGGCAGCAGGGACGCGGGTGGACTAAACCTGGAACACATGGAAAGCAATATATGTCTTGAGGCTCCTGGGGAAAGGATTTCCTGGGAACTGGCCACCGTGTTATTGCCCCTTCCCACAGCATTTTTTTAGTAGTGGCCGCCGCCCCAAGCGGAGTTGGGGGGAAAACAATAAGGCGCCCAGGCGCATGCGCAGGATGACTGCTCGCCCCCTCCCCTAGTAAAACCACACCTGTACCCCTGCCCACTAAACATTCCCGGGGCAGTTGTGGTCTGTGACTCTGAGTGCTGGTTAGCTCCCCCTTTTCCTCCCAAGGGAGCTTTGAGAAGCTATGTAGATGGGGTTAGGCGGAGGCGCAGAAGCCGTGCCAGAGCGCTAGTCACATGCAGCCCCGTGGTGTATGGGGGTGTATGACGGCCCCTCCCCGAGCTGGGCCAAAGGAGACACACCCATCATGGCTGGCTTCCCCCACCGCCACGGGCCTTACGCTACTACTCGGGTATTTGCCGTGGGGGAGGCGGGATCAGTCGCCCATCTTTGTCTTGGGCTTGCCTTCTCGTGACTGCAACTCCATCTCTTCTTCGGTGACTCAGCGGGCAGGCCACGACCCAGGGCTACCCTTGGGAACTTCCAGCCGAAACCGCTTGACCTCCCTTTCTAGAGGACCCCAGCCTCCGAAATCCAGGCGGGGCCCATTTGGACTAGGGTAGGGAGGTGTGGCACCTTGAGCAGGTTGGCCCAGCTTTGCCGGTCTGTTTCTCGTTTATCATTAATCGCAGCCATAACCTTGGCCACATGAGACTTACAGATGACCAGCTTTCTGAGAGATCTAGATTGAGGCCTCTTTATATCATGTGCTTAGGAGTTTCTTTTCAAATCCAGCACCTTCACGAGAAGCTGCTCCAGTGCAGTCTGACTCTTGCCTTTGCTTAACCTGCTGGTTTTGCTGCATTTGTTGAACAAATGCTCCTCCTCACGAATCCAGCTGTGGTCACACCCTTGCCCTGACTTAGAAATAATCCTACTCTTGGATGGTGCTAAAAGGACTTTGGAGGGTAGGGGGTGGAAGGGGAAGTTAATAGTTCGTGTTACTGCTGAAGGCCACCCATCTATCCACTCCTCCCCACACTTTCCGCCTGGTAAATACAGGATTTCCTGCCTAGGGCAAGAATCTGCTTTGGAGCCTAGATTCTCTGGGGAGGGCTTTCCCACCCTCCTGGTGGCTGAGTTGGGGAGGTGTCATGGACCTGAGTTGGGAGGGCTAAAGGTTAGGTATGAGCCAGATGTCTTCTGGATTTGAGTTTTGGGGCTCCTTCCCCAAACTCACAGAAAAGGTGTCTCCTTTCTGTGGAATGTGGGGACTTGATGACATGTAAAAGGGCCTGTGTAGGGGTCTCATTCTCCTACCCTGTGGATCCTAAATGCCCTGTAAGGAGCTGAGCCCTGACTGTCTAGGACAGCACCCACACTTCTCTCTATGTGGTCTTCAGAGAGCCAGGAGGACTCATTGCTGACCAGATTCCCCACCTCCTCCTGCACAGTTAGTTGCTAAACTAGAGAGATTCTTGGGCCTTTGTCCCTTGCCTCCTGCAGAGAGACCCTCATGCAGGAGTGAAAGACAACGCCTCTTCCTTGTGGCTGGAATGGGTTGCCTTTCTTGAGCATCATGCTTGTACCATGTCTGAGTTCCTGTTTTTTTCGGACTGCTAGTGTGAGCCTATGTACAACTGAAGAAGAGCCCTGGGCTGTTCACACCCAACCATTTACTGTTTACAACTCAGGCACATTTACTAGCGCCGTGGTGTGGCCCTTGCTATATGCAGCCCTCTCTCTACAGTTATTTGCTGGCTTCCTCTCCTTGCCGTTGTTATTGTCATTATTACTAGCTAACATTGCTAAGTATTAACTATATGATATACATTGTACTATCACTGAGTTTTGTTTTTTCCTAATTAGAGATCTTAAAGTTCCCCTCCTGCAGATGAGAAAACTGGTTAAATAATTTTCATTTGCTCATGGCTGCGTTGTCATTAAAATGGTGGCACCCACTTTTGTAATCAAAGCAGCTTGATGTCTTTAACAATAATTACGCTTGCCCCAACTGTAAGTTTCTCGTGTTCAGGGATCTTACACAATAATGAAGTATATGATCTGTTATGTGAAGATAAGGGCAGCCCAGAGCCGCTATGAGAACCGGTTGAATGCTTCCCTATGAAGCACTCGATAAACACTCAGAAGATGATGCTGTTAATGCTACAACCAGCTGCTTCTGCTACTTCGCCTCCAAGAGATTAGGGCATGGCAAAGGTCAGTAAGGCACCTGTGGGTAAATGAATGAGTAATCACGTGACATTTTTCCTTTTTGGTTTAGGCTGGGGATCGGGTGATGGTGTTGAACCGGTCAGGGATGTGGCAGGAGGAAGTAACTGTGCCATCAGCCCAGACTTTCCTGATGCCTGAGGCCATGACCTTTGAGGAAGCGGCTGCCTTGCTGGTCAATTATATCACCGCCTACATGGTTCTCTTTGACTTCGGCAACCTACGACCAGGCCACAGCGTCTTGGTACACATGGCTGCAGGTGACAGGTCCCTTCCTTTTTTTTTTTTTTTTCACCCGACCTGATTTCCCTTCCAGGCCCCTCTCTGTAGCCTGTCTGGTTTGTTGTCATAGCAACACCAGACTGCCTGGCCTATTGAGCCCAGAGGCCTCTGCAGCATAGTTGCCGTGGTAACATTTAGACACCAGGTCCAGCTAGCTGTGCGTAACAGCATGCTCTCACCCCACACCACATACCATCTCCTGTCCAGTCTCTGTCCCTCTGGTTCTCAATTGTGTAATTTGAACATGGGCCCCAAAAGAACTAAGGCACAGTGAGAGTGATGGACTGACTGACTAAGCACCTAAGTGACTCTGTGTCCACTTATGCTGCAGGTGGCGTGGGCATGGCAGCCCTGCAGTTGTGCCGCACCGTGGAGAATGTGACAGTGTTTGGAACAGCCTCCGCCAGCAAGCACGAGGTGCTGAAGGAGAATGGGGTCACACACCCCATCGACTATCACACAACTGACTATGTAGACGAGATCAAAAAGATCTCCCCCAAAGGTGGGGGCAGGGCCTGGAATTGGGGAGGCCGGCACAGCACAGGGAGATGGGGTGAGGGGGTCTCCAGATCTGTGGATATTAATGGGTTGTCCCCCTGGATCTTACTCTTTGACAGGAGTAGACATCGTCATGGACCCTCTGGGTGGGTCGGACACGGCCAAGGGCTACCACCTCCTCAAACCCATGGGCAAAGTTGTCACTTACGGTGAGTTGTTTGTTCTATCAAACGCAGAGAAGTTGCATGGGGCAGGAGGATGGGACTAATTCATAATAATTAGTAGGTACAAAGTCCCACCAATAGGGTGGGATACAGATACAGGGACCTGAGCTTTTGAATAAGGAAGAAATGGAGAGTCCAGAGCTCTACAAGGAGTGTGGTGTTTGGAAGGGTCCTGGATATTTGAATGAGATTGCTGCCCCTGGGTGATAGCCACACACTCTCTTTCCTGAGTCTCGTATGACTCACAGTAATTCTGTGTTCCTATTTGGAGATTGTTTCTGATGTAAACCCAACCAGTCCGCCTGCTTCCTGCAGCACCACCTGGGCTTCTTGAGCAAGCTGGATATTTATTTTAAAACCTACTTTACACAAAAAAAGTAAATATAAAAATGAGAGCAATTTTGGGAGAGCACGTGCGCTCTCTTTCTCTGCCAAGGGCTCCTGATTCTTCCCTCTCCAGCCTTCATGTCCCGAGTGCTGAGGAGACAGGAATATGGCACCATTTCTGGTGGGTGCAATCTTCCATCTCATTTTCTTCCCTTTTTTGGTGTAGGGGGAGACAGGATCTCACCGCATAGCTCTAGCTAGCCTGGAACTCATAGAGATCCACCTGCCTCTCTCTCCCAAATACTAGAATTTAAATTGTGTATTATGACTACATCTGGCTCTCTGGTTCTATTTGTTTTCTGAGGTAAGATTTCAGTATAGAATGATGGCTTCAAACCCACTGGTTAGTCAAGGATGAGCTCAAATTTCTCATCTTGTCTCTGGTTCCCAAATGATGAGATTTAGGCTCCCAGCACACATCCACTTGACTTACTTAGTTCAGGGCAGGCAACCATTCCGACAGAGCTACGTCCCCAGCCCTTGTGTGTTATAATCTTGTTTTGTTGTTTTTGCTTTGTTTTCCTTTCTTGAGACAGGGTTTCTCTGTATAGCCTTGGCTGTGCCAGAACATAATCTGTAGATCAGGCTGGCCTCAGACTCAGAGATTTGCCTGGGATTAAAGGTGTGCACCACCAACCGCCTGGCTGTGTATTTTTGTAATGTTTATTTATTGTGTGTGCATATATAAAGGTGCCGTGGTGCATATGTGGAATTCATATGGGGCAACTGGCAGGAAACAGTTCCATTCTCTGCTTCCATCATGTGGGTCCCATGGCAACTTTGGTTGCCAAGCTTGGCATAAAGCTAACGCCATCTCAAAGGCTCGTGTGTGTGTGTATGTGTGTGTGTGTACAAACAATTATTTTGGGCCTAATCCTAAACTCCAGGATTGTCCTTGTGTTGAGTGTTAACAAGGAGATCAAGAACTAGGCAGACCTGGATTCAGACACACAAAGATGTACCTGGCAGGTGGATCACAGGACGTTGTCACTCTGTCCCTTAGGAATGGCTAATGTGCTGACGGGCCCCAAGCGGAACCTGATGGCCATGGCCCGCACCTGGTGGAATCAGTTCAGTGTGACAGCTCTGCAGCTGCTGCAGGCCAACCGAGCTGTGTGTGGCTTCCACCTGGGCTATCTGGATGGTGAGGTGGAGCTTGTCAGTAGCGTGGTTACCCGCCTCTTGGCTCTGTACAATCAGGGCCACATCAAACCTCGAATTGACTCAGTCTGGCCCTTTGAGAAGGTAAGCCTGGTGACAACCAGGAGGACTAAGAGCCCAGGTTCCTGTGAGAGGATCAGGGCCAGAAGGTACCTGTCCTCTTTAGCCGGGCGCTGTGAGATGGGGCAGGCAGGCGGCATCAGGAATGGTCTTCTCTTTCTCACCAGGTGGCCGATGCCATGAAGCAGATGCAGGAGAAGAAAAATATAGGCAAAGTGGTTCTGGTGCCCGGGCCTGAGAAGGAGACCTAGGGCCAGCGGCTGAGGGCCCTGGAGAGCCGGGAAGGGAGAAGATGGGAAGCCCTGTAGTGTTGCCCACCAGCCTCTCACATTTCATCCTGTCATGATGCTCAACCCTCCCTCCCCCCAGAAAAGGTCTCTGCTCATGATGGCTTCCCTGCTCTGAGCTTGCTCAGGGTTCTCCCTCCCCCTTCCTGCCCTCAGGAGAGGTTGGGAAGTGACCACTTGGATGTCTGGGCCCTGCCAAGGGGACAGGGAGGGTCAGCAGGAGGCTGGCTGCTTCCTGCCCACCCCCCACCCTCTCCCTGGGCCTGCCGTGCTGCTTTTGTGCCAAGGTTAGCCAGTCCCTCCCTACCCTACCCTGTGTGCTTCCACCTCAGCCTCATCTTCCCCCCTGCCCCACCCCCACCCAAAGAATCTGTGTGTCAGCTCAGGATGTGGGGCTAATCTGTGTGAGTCCAGCATGTACCTGTGTCTCCGTAGTATCCACACAACCCAGGCTGACAAGGCCCGCCCCTGGACTTGATCAGTATCCAACCTTGTCTCCTGTCCCCAGTGTTGTAAGCACAATTAGACTTCTTCCATCTCCAGTTTGCTGCCTCCTACAGCAAGGGCAGGAATCAGACTGACTCCCTAGCTCACGCTCTGGGAGGGGTACTGGGTACCCCACCCTTCACTGAGGTCTCTGGATTTGTCTCAGTGCCTTAGCATCGGAAAACCTGTGCTTGTATGTGTGTGTGTAGGGGCAGCCCTATCTCTGGCTCCTTTTCCACCCTTCTCCCCAGTGCCTTCCTCGTCCTGGTGGAGCTGAGGCCTACTCCTCCCCAGTCCAACACTGCCAAAAATCTGTGTATGTGCCAGGGGTCAGGGGGTAGGGGGCAGCTCCAGCCTCTGGGGATCGATTGCTTTTCCTGTGGTCTGTGTGGCCTGTCCTGTCTCTGTCAGTGGTGAAGAAGAAAGGCTGGATCAGCCAGAGTTCTGGGAGACACCGCTGGGTCTCATTCTGGGACCAAAGGGAGAATCCAAGCACATTTCCTTTGCTATCTAGGGAGGCTGCTGCCTTCCCAGAGCCTGGAGGCAGCTCTGCTGTTCGGCCCAAACTTTGTTTACACTGGTGGGGGAGGAGGAGCTTGGGCAAGGGAATTACTGGGCTGGTTAAAAGGGCCTGGGCTACTGGAGCCAAAGTGGGGACCTTTGAGGCTAGGTGGGAGTACCTGCTGCTTCTGAACTTGGATTAGAGAGAGCTCTTACTCCAGCCACTGTCAGAAGGGGTGTGGAGTGAAGGACCCAGCCTCTCTGCTGTCTAATTGAGGTCTCCATGTAGGAAGTGTGATTTCTGCTTTTGTGTCCCCCCCAACCCCACCCCATTACCACAGCTGCCTTTGTGTCTGTGTTAATAAAAAGCCAAACCCTGAGTCTTGACCCAATGTTGTATCTGAGAGTTCCTGGAGAGTGGGTGGTGTTGGTGCGCACCTTTTTTTGTTGTTGTTTTTTGTTTTTCGAGACAGGGTTTCTCTGTGTAGCCCTGGCTGTCTTGGAACTCACTCTGTAGACCAGGCTGGCCTCGAACTCAGAAATCCACCTGCCTCTGCCTCCCAAGTGCTGGGATTAAAGGCGTGTGCTACCACCGCCCGGCTTTAAAGATTTATTTATTATATGTAAGTACACTGTAGCTGTCTTCAGACACTCCAGAAGAGAACATCAGACCTCATCATGGGTGGTTGTGAGCCACCATGTGGTTGCTGGGATTTGAACTCAGGACCTTCAGGAGAGTAGTCGGTGCTCTTACCTGCTGAGCCATCTCACCAGCCCAGTGGTGCACACTTTTAATCTCAGCAGTTGGAGGCAGAGACAGGCAGCTCTGAGTTCCAGGCCAGCCTGATCTATGGAGGAAATGCCACAGGGATATACAGAGAAATCTGGGGGGGTGGGGAGGGAGGGAAAGTGAGCCAATGGAAAACCAGTACCAAGGTCTGGGTTCCACCCTCTCCCTCAGCTATCTGGAAGTAAAGAAGACCAT
This sequence comes from Montemys delectorum, assembly GCA_019843815.1. NCBI lineage: Eukaryota > Metazoa > Chordata > Mammalia > Rodentia > Muridae > Montemys > Montemys delectorum. The sequence continues at coordinate 45,268 of JADRCD010217414.1, forward strand.
CACACCTGGTTGGTACTTTCACTGTTCTTAGTAGTATTAGGTGGTAAGTGGTCTCAGTCCCCAGCAGGTGGACATGCAGATCTAGCTGGACTCAGAAGTGAAGACAGCCAGGCCCTGCTGCCTCGAAGGCACGACCACCAGAGCCTCCACCTCCCCACCCCCACGGGTAGGCTTCTGGAAGTGGATCTCCAAGATGTCATGCAGTTCTTGGGCATCCAGGACATCGGGAATATTTGTCACCAGCACTGAATGAGGTGCTTGCTGGAATTTGATCTAGAAAAAGAGACAGGAAATGAATGGCAAGGGGCTCATGGGAATGCAGGGCAATGGGGAGCAGAGGTTGGAACAAGGAACATCCCACAAAAAAATGGGATGGGACTGGGAGCTCAGGCTCCTGTGTGGGCTAGAGAGGTTGGGGGGGGGGGGGGCTGGGCCCTCTCCGACAAGTAGATGCTTCCCCGGCCACCTTCACTTACCTCAGCTTTCTGGATTTCCCCACTCACATAGGGAGAGACCCTCAGGAGGACCTGCTGCCGGCCTAGTGGGACTTTGAACTGGCCAACCTGGCATAAGTGCTGAGCCACTGTGAGAGACAGGGGAGGGTGGCCTTGGAGCCTTCTCTTCCCCAGTCTCATGCACCCTGGCCCCCTACCTCCTCTGCAGGATGCTACCTTCCTCATCAGCAAATCCCAGCATGACGGTTCCTTGCAGCATCTCCCGGGTCTCTACATCCCCACCTCCATGCTTGGCCTTGCCAAAGAAGATCTCCAGCTTGTCCAGTAACTCTTCCTCTCTCAGCCTAAGTCCGGCAGGAAAGCCACTGACTAGCACCCTGTGGCTATCCGGCTGGCTGGACACCTAGCAGTAGACAGGGCAGGCTCAGCTGACCCACTCATCCATAGGATCCAAATACTGAATCCCACCACCTATTGCATGGAGGACCCTGCCATTCTGTCACCTGGATGTTGGTCACCACAGGCAGCTCCAAGGGCTGGATCTGCACCCGCAGCCGGCAGTCCTCTATGTCAACTTTATGTTCCTTTTGTTGTAGCAATCGATCAACCACTGCGGGTGGAGGGACAGGGTCAGTATTGGGAAACCTTATGATCTCCCCTCTGAGCCTCCCCCAAACATCTCTTCACACACCAAGGCTAACCTTTGGGGTCCTCAAAGGTGACCAGAGCAGAACCTCCAGGCAGAGGGCAGCAGATCTTCAAGTTAGAAACTAGAAACTTGGGCACTTGTGTGTCCTGCTTAGTTTGGCCTCGGAATACCAGAGGGACTTCAGGCACTGGGAATGGGATCTAAAGGTTGGGAGAAGGAGGCAAGTATCAACCTTGAAAAATAGGAGAGGTCCCCACCACTCCCTTCTGGGCTGACTGTATCCCCCAATTCTGTTTGATGGGCAATGCAAAAGGCCTTCATAGAAGAGCTGGATTTTGTGGGGACAGGCATGTCACACCAGCCACTTGTCATACAAGCTCTTGGCTTGTCCTCACACAAGCCTGGGAGGTAGGTAACTTCACCTCACAGATGAAAAAACTGAGATCAAAGAGCTCAAACAATGTACTTGAGGTCACATAGCAAGGAAATAAGTAATTACATATATGCATGTGCGTCTGTGTGTCTGTGTGTCTGTGTGTGTGTGTGTGTGTGTGTGTGTGTGTGTGTGTGTGTGTGTCCAGGTACCCGTCCAAGGCCAGGAGAGGGTGTTGTTTCTCCTGCAACTGGAGTTATAGGTAGTTATGAGTTGCCCATGTAGGGGCCAGAAACTGAACCTGTGTCCATCCTCTGCCAGAGCTGCAAAAGTGTTCTTCGTCATTGAGCCATCTCCTCAGCCCCTTTCTACCCAGGAATACCTCAGTTCCCACCTGACCTTGTCTCTAGGAGAGCCTGTGCGCTCCCTTTTGAGCTGCTGCAGCTCCTGTAGCCTCATCCTGAGCCTGGCTTGCTCCTCCTGAAGACTGTAGAGGACCTGTTGGAGCAGAAGGGAATAAGAAAACAGCCATCAGCCTTTCTAGAACCTGGAAGAGGGAGTCGGGGCTGGGCTGGGCTCCCCAGAGCAAAGGTGATGTTCAAATCTCTAAGTACTCCCAATCTGTCCTCCCTGGCCTGGTCCTAATCCAGTCTACCCAGCAGCTACAACTGATTCACGAGCCAGGTCCAGAACTCTTGCTACATTGTGGCCCTGGGCACAACCATCATGGTGCAAAGAGGATGAAAACAACTGAAACCTCTAGAAGGAGCCAGGGCTTAAAGTAGCAAGGCTTCATACCACTTTGCTAATGTTTTGTTGTTCTGGGGACTGAACCCTGGTCCTGCAACCTGACATTCAAGGTGCACACTATCACTGAGCTATGCGCCCCAGGCTGCTAGTTAATATTTGCTGAGCTAGATCTGTTTGTTTTCTTTCTCCATTTAGCTGTGTGAGGAGCCCTGAGGACTCCTACTTCGTGGAGTCCCTTCTTTCCTCCCTCCCTGTGGGTTCTGAGGATTATACTCAGGTTGCCAGGCTTGTTCAGCAAGCACCTTTACCCCTTTTTTTCTTCCCTCTTTTCCCCCACCTCCTCTTCTTCCTCCTTCTTTTGATGATAAAAGTCAAGTAGCAGGCTGGGCATGGTAGCACATGCCTTTAGTCCAATACCTGGGGCTACACAGAGAAACATCGTCTCAAAAAAACAAAACAAAAAAACCCCACAAAAACAAAAAAAAACCTCAGGTAGCCCAGGCTGGCCTCATACTCTTTATGAAGTCATGAGTGAACTTGAACTCCAGTTTCCACTGCCCCAGAACTCGAATTCCAAACATGTACCACCATGCCAGATTTCTGCAATACAAGGACTGAACTCAGGACTTCCCCAAGTACACATTCTATTCAACTAAGCTACATCTCCACCCCTTCCTTCAGTTATCTCGAGGCAGAGTAGTCATGTATAGTCCCAATCTACTCACCACCGTAGTTCAGGCTGGCCTCAAAATCACAGCAATCCTACTTCAGCCTGCAGAGCTCAGGGATTACAGGCATGAGCTACCCGACCCATAAACTAAGCCTTTCAAAATGACTATACCACTCAATTCTTGTTACAACGCTATGGACGTAACTGTCTTATCCCAACTTTATAGATGAAGGGATGAACTGAAAAAAGATTAAAGGATTTGTCAAAAGTCATTCAGCCAGGCCAGCTGATGCCAGAGGGCTCTGCCTATCAGTGCTTCCCAGTGAAGAAATGAAATCCAGAGAGGAGAAGGAATTTGCATATCCCAGCTTTCCTCTTTCCACACACCAAGTAGCCTTTCTCAGGCTGGTGTGCATTGGAATGAGTCCAAACAGAACAGCAACTGAACAGAGAGGGAGGAATACCCGTGAATGCACCTTTGTTTGTGGGAGAGCACGGACATTGGCTGGCAGAGCTGAGGAGGGCATGAGGAAACCTGATGACTGAGACTGACCCAGAGAACGTCACCCTTACTTGGAATGATCCAACCTGACTTGATCTCCTCTGTATCCCTAACACCTAGAGAAGTCTCTGGAACAAAACAGGCATCAGTAAGCATTCGACAAATGAAGCACGTGACAAGGCAGGAGTCCATTACAGGTGTCACTGAAGACACTCTGCGTGGGTTTGTTCTGTTTGGAGCAGAGGAAAACTAGAGCTTGAACCACTCAGAAATGGTGAAAGGTCCCTGTTTAAACCTGTGACTCAGAGGTTACAGGCGAAAGGTCCCTGTTTAAACCTGTGACTCAGAGGTTACAGGCGAAAGAAAGGTCCCTGTTTAAACCTGTGACTCAGAGGTTACAGGCGAAAGGTCCCTCTTTATATCTGTGACTCAGGTTACAAACAGTGTGTTTGAGGGCCAGTAAGATGGCACCAAGGAGTCAGGATCCCTGTGGGATGATGAGTTTTTATATTTCCCCAAGAAGATGTGGTTCCAATAATCTCTACATCTTTTTTCTTTTTAGAAATAATTTTTTGTTGTTGTTTTGTTTTGGGTTTTTTGTTTGTTTTTTGGGAGGGTTGGGTTTTTTTGTTTTTTGTTTTTTGTTTTTTTTTTGAGACAGGGTTTCTCTGTGTAGCTCTAGCTGTCCTGCCTCTCACTCTGTAGACCAAGCTGGGCTCAAATTCAGAGATTTTTCCCGCCTCTGCCTCCTGGGTTCTGGGATTAAAGTTGGGTACCACCAGTTGATTTGGTGTGTGTGTGTGTGTGTGTGTGTGTGTGTGTGTATACACACTTGTGCACATCCACATCCACACACATGGAAGTCTAAGAACAAGGCAGAGGTCAGTTCTCTCCTATCCTGTCTAGACAAGGTCTCTCAGGTGTCACCACTGCAGAGACCAGGCTAGCCCTGGGGACAGACTTCTGGGGACAGGAAAGTCTGTAGCTAACGCCTCGACACTGGAGCACTGGGGTTATAGATGCAGGATACTATGCCCAGCTTTATCTGGGTTCTAGGGACTCAAACCCAGACCCTCATGCTCGCACAGCAGGGACCTTGCCCACTGAGCCATGTTCCCTACTATGTAACATCTTATCTTTTTAAAAACTTATTATTGGTCATGTACATTTTCATTTTTCTTTTTTTGTTTTGGTGTTTTGGATACAAGGTCTCTAGATAGCCCAGCTAACTCTAAACTCAAGCAATCCTCCTGCCTCAGCCTCCAGAGCACTGACTGGAATCACAGGAATGCACCAGGCTCCTGCCTTTCTCCTGTTATAGAAAATGCTACAAGAGTAATCATTGGTACCGATGTTCTCTGCTCACGGTGGGATAATCCCATTGTGAGTAGAAACCACTGTCAATCCAAAATGCACTGACGTTTGGATCTGGGATGACCAAAACTAAGAGAACCAACAGTGGAGCCAAAAAGGGCCAGAGCCACCTGCAGCTGATTCTCTGCTCTCACTACACTGGATGCATTTGCAACAAGCCACTAAGAACTATTGCTATTTGGAACACAGTAGAGGTTGCTGCCACCAGGAACATTTCTGAAATAAGTGTCTTTGATGGTCCTGTGCTTGCTAGACTTTTGGAGCTCATGACTGCATGAGCTGGTCCATTCATCACAAGGTGGTCAGGAATCAATTTGCTGAAGTCTAGAAGGACTAAACACTTCCACCTGATTCAGATTTGTTAGCACAGCCCATGTGAAAAAAAGCTTGCTTCATAAGAAAGAAAACCAAACATCTTCTGAGAATCATAAAATAAAATAGAAATCATATTTATTCTAATGTAAGAATGAATGAGTCCCCAGGCGGTGGTGGCACATGCCTTTAATCTCAGCACTTGGGAGGCAGAGGCAGGCGGATTTCTGAGTTCAAAGCCAGCCTGGTCTATAGAGTGAGTTCCAGGACAGCCTGGGCTACACAGAGAAACCCTGTCTCGAAAAAATAAAAATAAAAATAAATAACTAAATAAATAAAATAAAAATTATACTTTTAAGAAATGCATTGAATAGGGCTGGAGAGATGGCTCAGCGGTTAAGAGCACTGACTGCTATTCTGACAGTCAGGAGTTCAAATCCCAGCAACCACATGGTGGCTCACAACCATCCATAGTGAGATCTGACACCATCTTCTGGTGTGTCTGAAGACAGCTACGGTGTACTTACATATAATTAAAAAAAAAAAGAAGAAAGAAAGAAAGAAATGCATTGAATAAACCAGTTGTGGTAGTGTAAGCCTACAGTCCCAGCACTAGGGGGCTGAAGCGGGAACACTGAATTTGAGGCCAGCTTGGGTGACATATCCAGACCCTGTCCCAATAAATAAGTAGGAAGGAAGAAGAACGAGAGACACACACAGGAAGTACTCTGAATTCACTTGCCTGCCGTGGCTTATTTAGCATGGTGGATATCAGCTGCCATCCGCATGATTCCTTGCCATACACAGAGATAACATCATATCACAAATGGAAAAGATCAAAATTCAAAGAGCACTTCCTGGCACTGGGGAGGCAGGTGGAAGCCAGAGAGCTTGAGCCCAGTCTGGTCCGCATGGAGACTTCCAAGCCCAACAGGTATACATGGTGAGACTCTGCCTCAAAAGCCAAACAAAAGTAACCGGTGAAAGAGGACACTCCCTACTGAGTGTGTGTCAGTCTTTGTGAGGACTCATCTTCTCATGAACTTCTGACCATTGCCTTTATGATAAGTATAACTGCTAATTGCTTAACTCAAATGCTCAAGTTGCTAAACTGTGATCTGCTTCCCGTCCCACCCCCTCCCTGACCCCCAAGCTTCTTGCTGGAGACAGAAGCAGGGACTTATGTTAAGCACATGCTCTATACCAGGGCTACCCCCAGCCTATAAGGTGATTTTGTGAAACTTGAATGAGAACCCCATCTGTACCTGTCAGATAAATAGGTCCTCAGTAGCCACTGATCCATATCCCCTGCCTGCTGAGTAAATGGCATTAGACTAAAATGGTGGGCAGGAGGGCGGGGAACCTGCTGGTGAGATGGCTCAGTGACAAAAAGCACAAGACACACAAGACTGATGACTTGAGTTTGACCCCAGATCCCATGGTGGGAGGAGGGAACTTCCGGAAAGTTGTCCTGTGACTGGCACGTGCTCACCATGGCAAGTGAGCTCACTCGAGCGCACACACACACATACACATACATACACAAACACACACACACTAACAACAGTAATAAAGATTATGAAGTGATTAAAAAGACACATTACTGGCAGGGCTGGAGAGATGACTCAGCAGTTAAGAGCATTGCCTGCTATAGCAGAGAACTCGGGTTGGTTCCCACCACCCACATGTTGGTTTGCAACCATCCTTAACTTCCCTGGAAGGAGTCCAGTATCCTCTTCTGACCTCTGAGGGTTCCAGGCATGCACATGGTACACATACATACATGTAGGCAAAACACGCATGTAGGTAAAATAAGATAAATAAATCTGTGGCTGGAGACATGGCTCTGCAGTGATGAGCACTGGCTGATCTTGTAGAGGGTTTAAATGTAGGAAATTAAACATAAGTTTAACTCCCAGTACTCATGTGGTGAGACTCACAGCCATCTCATGTAACTCCAGATCCAGGTACTCTAATGCCCTCTTCTATCCTCTATAGCTACAGGGCATGCAAGTGACCCGCAGACATACACACAGGCAAGACACTCATATAATGATAAAAGATAAAAATAAATCTTTCAGAAAGATAGGTTAATCTAAAACAAAATTATTGTTACTGTTTATTTTTGGATTGAGATAAGATTTCTTGGAGCTAAAGAGATGGCTCAGCGGTTAAGAGCACTGACTGTTCTCCCAGAGGTTCTGAGTTTAATTCCTAGTCACCACATAGTGGCTCATAACCATCTGTAATAGGTCTGATGCCCTCTTCTGGTATGCCTGAAGATAGCTACAGTGTACTCATGAACATAAAATAAGTAAATAAATCTTTTTTGGGGGGTGGGTTTTGGAGACAGTGTTTCTCTGTGTAGCCCTGGCTGTTCTGGAACTCACTCTATAGACCAGGCTGGCCTCGAACTCAGAAATCCACCTGCCTCTGCCTCTCAAGTGCCAGGATTAAAGGTGTGTGCCACCGCCCCCCCCCCAGATTTATTTATTTTATGTATGTGAGCACACTTTTCAGAGAGCACCAGAAGAGGGTGTCAGATCTCATTACAGATGGTTGTGAGCCACCATGTGGTTGTTGGGAATTGAACTCAGGACCTCTGGAAGAGCAGTTAGTGCTCTTAACCGCTGAGCCATCTCACCAGCCCCCTTCTCATACTCTTACAGACTGAGCTAGCTCCCTAACCCTCCCTCTAGATATCCTTGTGAAGAAGTTTAATATCCCTATGTATAATATCCCTACGTAGTAAGTGAAGAAATGGGGATTAGACTGTAAACTTTAGAAAGGCTAACGTTTGGTCCAGTGCAACATGTCTGAAGAAACTAGAATCAGAAACCAAGCAGGTTTGCTCTTGATTGCTCCTTTTCCTTATTTGGCTCCAAATAGCTTTTTTTTTTTTTTTTTTTTTAAAAGATTGTATCTGGGAGGCAAATGGAAGTTTTCCCTGCCAGAGAACTAACGGGAGACAGAGCTGTTGACGACAAGCTGCATTGGACCCCTGGTCACAGGTGGCTGCCCACTATAGGACACTGTGCTTGCTCCCAAGGCATCACTGGCAGGCAGATTTCACAGCTCAACCTAACTTATAGAGGTGGCCTCAGTCAGAGGCGCTTGGAGAGGAGACCACCCATCCCAGAGAGGACCAATGGTCAGGTTGATGTAGCAATCTGAGGGGAGCAGCTGGGCAGTACCTTTGCTGTTAGAACAGCCAAAAGCCTTTGACGTTTACAGCTTTCTACAAACCCAAAACATTCATCCACATGAAGAATTACCAAGGTCCTGACTTGGGGTGTCAGAGTCCTGGTTTTTGAGGCCATAGGTAAATGACCAGCTCCACAGGTCAAGGTATCCTAAGTGCTCTACTTCTCTCTCCCCTTCACCAGGCCTGAGCTAAGCAGTTCTCAGCCTAGAACACTCTGTGTTCCCCTCTACATGCGGCAAATGCCCTCTTGCTCCCTTACTTACAGCTTGCAGGGTCAGAGACATGGCTCTCTCACGTCTGGCTGACAGAAGCTCAGGCTTCAGAGCAGGGATCAAAGTGGAGAGTTCTGAAATACTCAACTCCCGATTTGAACCCTCAGAGGTGGCTTTGGTCTCCTCAGCCTCCAGCAGCCTGAAACACACTTCCACTTTCGTTTCTGCCTCTGAGCACACAGCCCCGCCCTTGGGAGGCATGTGCTCCTGGGACTAGAAAGGGAAGACTGAGCCAGATGGTGGTGGTGCACGCCTTTAATCCCAGCACTTGGGAGGCAGAGGCAGGCGGATTTCTGAGTTCGAGGCCAGCCTGGTCTACAGGGTGAGTTCCAGGACAGCCAGGACTACACAGAGAAATTCTGTCTAGAAAAACCAAAAAAAAAAGAAAAAAAAAAAAAAAAAAAAAAAAAAAAGGAAGACTGTCCAACTAACCTTCCCGGGTAGCCAATTCTAGCATAAACCTATTGGGTATGATTCTTTTTTTTTTTTTTTTAAGATTTTATTTTATGTATATGAGTACATCATTGCTCCCTTCAGACACACCAGAAGAGGGCATCCGATCTCATTACAGTTGGTTGTGAGTCCCACCATGTGCTTGCTTGGGAATTGAGCTCAGGACCTCTGGGAGAGCAGGCAGTGCTCCTAACCGCTGAGCCATCTCTCCAGCCCCCATTGGCAGGATTCTTAAGACTTTGAGACAGACAGGCTCTCAGTAATGTAGCTCCAGTTGGCTTCAAACTCTGACATCTGCTTTTGCCTCCAAAAGGCTGTGATTAAAGAAATGAATCAAGTGGTGGTGGCACATGCCTTTGATCCCAGCATTAAAAGGGTCAGGCGGATCTCTGTGACCAGTCAAGCCTAGTCTAGAGTGATTTTTCAGGGCAGCCATAGCTACACAAGAAACCCTACCTCCAAGACCCAAAAAAATAAAGGGCTCAGCAGTTGAGTAATAAATGTTATTTCAGAGGACCCAGGTTCAACTTGCAGAATCCACATTGCTGTTTGCAACTTTTTTGTTGTTGTTTTTTGAAACAGGGTTTCCCTGTATAGCCCTGGCTGTCCTGGAACTCACTCTGTAGACCAGGCTGGCCTCGAACTCAGAAATCTTGTCTCTGCCTCCCAAGTGCTGGGATTAAAGGCATGTGCCACCACTGCCCAGCAACCTTTTTTTTTTTTTTAAAGATTTTACGTATATGAGTACACTGTAGCTGTACAGATGGCTGTGAGCCATCATGTGGTATGTGGTTGCTGGGAATTGAACTCAGGACCTCTGCTCACTCTGGCCCAAAGATTTATTATTTAAGCACACTGTAGCTGTCTTCAGACACACCATTAGAGGGCGTTAGATCTCATTATGCATGGTTTGTGAGCCAACATGTGGTTACTGGGAATTAAACTCAGGACTCTTAACCACTGAGCCATCTCTCCAGCACCCCCCCCCCCCCGCCCCTTCACAAATCTGAGAATTTGATACCCTCAGACATGCAGGCCAAAACAAAACCACATCACTAAAAATACAGAACCCAGCACATCCAGATCTTTAGAAATTATGTTTATGGTGTGGGTACCCATGCACCGTTGTGTAGGCTGGAGGTAATAGGACTTGGAAGTTGGTATTATGTTAGCCTCAGCATTTTGCCCTCCCTTATACAACCAGTGCGTGAGCTTGTGTAAGTGACATGGGTGCTGAGAAACAAAATCCCAAGGGCAGAGTTCCTAGCTGTTGAGCCAATGGTACCTCCAGCCTCAGGATTCTCTAAATCAGTTAGCACAGCTTTGCAATGCAGAATGTACCCTGACAAAGTTTTTTTTTTTTTTTTTAAAGATTTTATTATTTTATATATGTGAGGACACTGTTGCTGTCTTCAGACATACCAAAAGAGGGCATCAGATCTCATTACAGATAGTTGTGAGCCACTATGTGGTTGCTGGGAATCGAACTTAGGACCTTTGGAAGAACAAAGGGTGCTCTTAACCACTGAGCCATCTTGCCAGCCCCCTGATAAAGCTTCGTAACCATCCACTAGCCAGAATCTTTATGCTTCTGAGATGGTGCCACAATTCACTGGCTGGCCTCAACTTGAGTACTGTTCTCATACTTTTATTTTCTGAGTGTGTGCATGTGGTAAGAGGTGGGAATGGCTTCAAAACAGGGTCTCACTATTACCCTGGGCAGTCTAGAACTTACCATGTAGACTAAGCTGGCCACAAACTCAAAGATCTGCCAGCCTCTGCCTCTAGAGTGCTGGGGTTAAAGGGAAGCGCCACCCCTGCCCAGTACTATGGCTATAATCTTAATCTCTGCTTTACTTCTTTTCCTATAGTGTTGTCAAGGACCCTGTGTTACCAGAATGAGGTTCCTAATGGGAGGCAGTGCTGAGCCTCACTGTCCCCTTTTGAGGACACTTGTGTTTCTCATTAAAAAATGCCAGGAGCGTCGGGCGGTGGTGGCCAAGCCTTTAATCCCAACCGAGGTTCAAGTCTCACCACAACACACCTGTTTATTTCCCCAGTCTCTTTCCCAAGAAATGTAATAATAGGCAGACACTCGTATTTTTTTTTTAATTTTTAATGACGAAAACAAAAATATACCTAAAAGCGAAGCTTCTGGAAAAACCATTTGTTCTTCCCTGTCTTGTATCTAGAAAGGAAAAAAATAAACAAGTGACACACAGGAGAAAAATAAACAGGAAAACAAATTCTTTGACAGGAAGCAGTAACTGTATCCAACAAACATAGGACCCACTTACCGCTCCTCAAACTTGACCTTGGCCTCCCGCCTGGCCTTGCGTTTCAAAGCTGGGTCCCTGAACACATCCTTATTGACAACAGTCTTGTCCAAGGGGATATCCACAGAGTACCTGGGTTAACAGTGCAGAGGCAAGATTAGCTAGGGACACCAGGAAGCCAATCCCTCCAGAGACCTGGTGTGGTCACAATACAACTCCTCAGCAGCATAGCCAGGAACGTCCACCAAGCCACACCTTCCCGCAATTCCTAGGAAATTCTCACTTTGTCCTCAAATTTCTGAAACTCCTTTTAAAAGGCGAGATTCACCACACCAGATCTCTCTTTCTTTTCTTTTTTTTTTGGGTTTTTGGAGACAGGGTTTCTGTTTAGCTCTGGTCATCCTCTGTCCTCGAACTGAGAAATCCACCTGCCTCTGCCTCCCAAGTGCTGCGCCACCACTGCCTGGCTCCTTAAAAAAAAAAAAAAGTGGTGGTCCATGCCTTTGATCCCAGCACTTGGGAGGCAGAGGCAGGTGGATTTCTGAGTTCAAGGCTAGCCTGATCTACAGAGTGAGTTCCAGGACAGCTAGGGCTACACAGAGAAACCCTGTCTTGAGACACATCAGAAGAAGGTGTCAGATGGTTGTGAGTCACCACGTGGTTCCTGGGATTTGAACTCAAGACCTTTGGAAGAGCAGTCAGTGCTCTTAACTACTGAGCCATCTATCTCACTAGCCCAGACCTTACTTTCAATGCAACAACTGGCTCTCTCTCCAGCTGGATTTTCCTTAGCCAGGTATGTATGGCACACATCTGTAACACCAGCACCCCAGAGGCTGAGGTGAGATCTCAGACTAGCCTCAACTGAGCAAACTAGTATGGCTCTAAGAGTAAGACAGCCCCAGCAACAAATCCTGTCCAGGACCCTCAATTCCCCCAGATCAAGAGAGCCTGTGAAGGACCAGTCACTACATAGCTCTAGCTGGGAGATCTACCTGCCTCGGACTGTTAAATGCTAGGATCCTAACTGTGTATTACCGCCTTGCCTGAAAAGAGATTTGGGGGAGGGGAGAAAGGGAGGTGTCTAGAGAGATAGAGATAGAGAGAGATAGATAGGGTGTCTGGTTTTCTGGAGATAGTATAAGCAGCTTGGAGCTTTTAATATTGTCAGGTTCTGGAAATTAAACTCAGCTGCCCCGCAAAAATAAAATATCTACCCTAATGACCAAGCTGTCTCTATCCTGGTTCAAAACAAACTGCAGAGCCCTCTCCTTCCACCCTTATACATACGGGTTCCAGGGATTTAAGTCTGGTCACCACTAGCAGGCCCTAAGCTGTCTCACAGCCCAAAGAAAATCAGTCATCTTGTACAAAGGTGAGAGACGGCAGAGCAGATCCTGTCTCTGGAGAACAAAAAACCTTTAAAGGGACCCGAGACAGGATGCTCACACCCGACACCCAAAACACAGGATTCCAAATGCAAGGATAGCCTTGTGCTAAAAGACAGACAAAAACGGATGCAGAAGATAAAATGAACTACAGACTATTATCAAGTTTACTCCCTTCTCCCAACAGCACTGTCATCAAACCCAGGGTCTGATTATTTATTTTTTTAGTCTTTCAAGACAGGGTTTTCTGTGTAGCCCTGGCTGTCCCGGAACTCATTCTGTAGGCTGGACTCAGAAATCTTCCTGCCTCTGCCTCCCAAGTGCTGGGATTAAAGGTGTACACCACCACTGCCCAGCAAACTCAGGGTCTTACATCTGCTGGGCAGTGCACGGTTATACAAACTTAGCATTCTTAAGACCAAGAGAAAAGAATCCAGAGACTATGATGGCCCTTTCTTAAACCACAGCAACCACAAGGCTACCTTTTCCTCAGCAGAGGATATGAACTTCCACTCCATTTCTGGAAGGCTCACCTTGTGGGCATGAGGTGGTTGTAGTTATAAACTTTGACAAAGGACTTGATCTTGGATCGCCTGGCGATTTTCTTCTTGCCCATAGCAGCTGTCACTTTTCGGGGATAGCGGTCAATTCCAGCCACCAGGGCATGGCTGTAAGGGCGGTCCGAGGTGCCATCGTCAATGTTCTAGATGAGAAAAGGAAGAGTCACACGTTACCGCTTAGGCCCCGTCTTAGTAAAACTATGTTTATTAAATATACCCTCCACAACTCTAGACCACTGTAGAAGACAGTCATTTAATGGCAACAGTCAACGGGACAGTAACTCTAAGTTAGCCAGTGTTTACTCCTGTCACAAGGAGATTTATAAGTCCATCAGAGTGATGCTAGCTGCCCCCCAACACCTTCCGCAACGGAGACAGTTAAGGTTAGAGCTGAGACAGCAAAGCTGGCAGCCTAACTCGTTTTAGATAAATGACAGAAGCAAGAAGCTGGGGAGGCGAGTGTTCTCAACAGCAAAGCCAGTGGTCTTGTGGCTAGGACAAGGGGTATAAAACTGGGTAAGAAGCAAGTAGCAAAAAGCTTAAATACACTCAGGGGACGCTATTCAAATGGAAAGAGTGTCTCCCATCCTACATACTCTTAGCTGCAGCACCCATTACTTTGACGTCAAGCAACTTAACACCTCTAATCCTTAGTGCCTGAAATTAAGTTACTTAGGTCTTGAGTTAGTTACTGCAAGAACGACACGTCACAGCTGTAATACGTTCAATACACAGTGGCGACCATTAATACTCATTATGCACTCGCCAGTGACTAATGCTCGGACAGATCTTAAATTCCGATCCGGCTGATCCCCGCATGCAAGCAATCCAAAGAGCCCGGGAGGTCTGGTACCTTCACGATGACGGCTTTGCGTCCGGAGTAGCGTCCAGCCAGGACCAGCACCACTTTCCCGGGTTTCATGAACTTGCCCATTTCTGGAGAGAACAAAGACAAGGAGCCGCTCAGAAGTTAGTAAAACGGAAGGCCCCGGAGGCGACTTCTACATACGAGCCCCGGTCGTAGGCCCGCGACTTTTGATCACTCGCTGCCGACTAGGCCACGCAGCCCGGCGGTTCTGCTCGAGGGATGCGACTCGCCGTGAAGTCGCCGGAGGGTTAGAGTCCAAACGAGCCCGGCAACCCGACCCCGAAGCCGCGATGGTCGCGGATTGTAAGACCCTCTCCAGGCCTCTACTCACCGACAGCAAGGAGCGGACACCCAGCAGAAAGGAAAGGAGGCTACTTCCGCTAACCTTTCACCTTACGGAGAGGTGGCTTCACTTCCTGTCCCGCCTCTCAGACCCAGCCATGCCACGCGGTTGGTGGTCAAAGTTGCTGGCGGAAGTAGCTGGTTAGGGTGGGTCCGGCAACCGGTTTGTTTGAACCAAGCTTTATTAGCTGCACGAACAGCAGACAGGAACAGAGACTTCCGGTTCCGGTGTGTGGAGGGAGGGGCAAGGAGGACTCGAGAGACTGCTTTCTGTTCTATCGCCTTCTTTGTTGTAGTCCCCCGCTCTGCCACTAGGAGGGGGACAGAGTCTGAAATTTAATTTTGCTTTGGAAGATAGAGCCAGGCTTTGCGGGTTTGGGTGGGGTATGCTGCACAAGTCTGTAATCCCAACATTTGAGGGGGCCTTAAGGTCTGTGATGTCTCCCCAGCCCCCACAAATAGACTATTTTATCAAGGAGCAGCTGACTACGATGTTCAGCCTCTTCCACTTGCCTGGCTTGATGTCTGTCTACACATCAAATTCCCTATACATCACGGTGCTCAGTGTGAGCCTGCAGGTTCATACTGAGATCTCCTGAAAGCTGCCTCCTGACAAGTGTCACCTCAGGCCTAATGCATTGGAGAACACCAAGTGTGAAGCACTGGAGAGAGCCAAAATGAATGGTAAGGGAGATGTCTTCGACATACTATTAAGTAGCTCCACAAAAGGACCTGTGTCCAGAGTGGTGGCCCATGACTATAATCCCAACAGGAGGCAGTAAAAAGAAGATCAGAGAAGTTCAAGGTCATCCTCAACTACATAAGTTCAACACCAGCATAGGCTATTGAAGACTGCCTCAAAAACGAAACAAGGCCTCCAAGTGGTACAAGCCTGCTGCAAGAGGATCTCTGAGTTCCAGGCCACCTGGTCTACATATGGACTCTGTCTCAAAAACACCAAAAAAACCCCAAAAACCAAACAAAAAACAAATCCCAAGAGGCTGAGTGCAGTACATGCTTTCTTATTTTGTTGTTGTTGTTGTTGTTGTTGTTTTTGAGACAGGGTTTCTCTGTGTAGCCTTGGCTGTCCTATCGACCAGGCTGGCCTCGAACTCAGAGATCTGCCTGCCTCTGCCTCCCAAGTGCTGGGATTAAGGGTGTTACCACCTAATGGCAGTCACTTTTTTGTTATACCATCTCTCCTACCCAAAGATTGATTGATTGATGGATGGATTATATGTAAGTACACTGTAGCTGTCTTCAGACACCCCAGAAGAGGGCATCAGATCTTGTTACGGATGGTTGTGAGCCACCATGTAGTTGCTGGGATTTGACCTCTGGAAGAGCAGTCAGTGCTCTTAACGGCTGAGCCACCTCTCCAGCCCCATGGCAGTCACTCTTAATGCTGTCAGTTGCAGGATCTACCGTGCACAGAGAGCTGTCCCACTCATGCTAGCCTGCTGCCTTCACATCCCACAGACTAGTGATTTGAGTTCACTTCCTGGGATCCACATAATGATAGAAGAACTAGCTACAGAGATGAGCCATGGAACTCATGCTCCCTGCCCCAACCATACACATGCAAATTTAAGTTAAAAGACAGTATCTGGACCATGCTGTGTGGCCATTCCAGTTCCCATCCACCCCAAACACTGACAGCCTCATGAGTGAACTTAGCAGTACTGATTTTCAGAAGCAGCATGTATGCTGCCATTCACTGCAGTGCTGATGCTATAACCTGCACAGTGGACGAAATGAGCAAGGCCTTTATAGGGACATTGACCAGACGAAAACAATACATATACAAAACCTATACTGCCACTAAATCCTGACCCAATCCAGGGCAGAGGGGAAGTGGACAGTTTTTGTTTTGTTTTTTTGTTTTTGTTTTTGTAGATAAGGGTTTCTAAGGGTTTCTCTGTGTAGTCCTGGCTGTCCTGAAACTCACTCTGTAGACCAGGCTGGCCTCAAACTCAGAAATCCTCCTGCCTCTGCCTTCCAAGTGCTGGAATTAAAGGCGTGTGCCACGAGCCCGGCGACAGTTTCTAAATAAATACTGACCTAGATTAGATTACATGGGCTGATAGGACTAGAGAGACTTAGAAAGTGGAGAGGAGCTATGGGCTTTGCAGAAAAGCTACACAAAATATTGAAACTTTATTAGCAATCACAGATATATCATTATTCATGACATTTTACAATTCCCTTTCTTCCCCTGGGGTTGATGCTAAGGGTTACCAGGCAGGCACTCTACCACTGAGCTGCATTCCAAGCCCAACCACTGCTGTGCTTTGGGAAACACTAAGTCAATGATGCATCTTAAGTGACACATTGCCGAAACGAGGTAAAGTGCACTTCACGGGAACAAAGTACAGGTGGCAGGCTGGATCAGCCATCTTCAGTGAGTCCTGGAGCAAGTGCCTGCTGCAAGCTGAACAACGACCTTCACAGTCATGCTGGCCCTGCCACTGTGCATGCTGCAAGACCAAACCTCCTGGCAGGCAGCCTCCAGGACAAGTGGTCCCAATGAGTCACACCCCAGGGGGCTGTGGCCCTCATCGCCACCAGTGTGACCCTGACAGGGCTTCTTCTGAATGCTTTCACTTTTGCAGACTGAGAGGGCCACAGAAGAAAGTGACTTTCCCGAAACAGCACAGCACATCAGCTGTCATTCTTTAGAACTGGAGGAGTGCTGACTGAGTGTGAGGATTACCTCAGCAGGGAGACTCCCATTCTCTTAGACTCATCTTAAAACTCCCTCAGAACAAAGGGGAATCAGAATTCAGAATTGCACTTATAGTTCTGGCCCTAGGGCTCTCAAAGCTGCTTCTGATAAAGGGAGAGTGTTCCCAGCTTGACTAGCAGGAGCCTCAAGCTCGGTTTCTTCCAGAACTCCCTCATACAGCAAGCTGCTGCCATGAAGAAAGGGGTGGGCGCAACCTGCATTTTCTAAAAATCAGACATGGCACAGTGAGTTGGCATTAGCTGTGTGGTAACTGATTTTTGTTACCACAGGCTCCAACAGTGGGCTGGGCACACTGTAGTGGGCTAGGGTCAGCTTCTTCTGTTTGCTTTTAACATCCCCAGCACTGGCTGCATCATACCACTGAGCTCCACCTCTAGTCCTGATACTGTTTATTTTTTTAGATTTTACTATGACATTTGTGTTTGGGCAGGGATTCACACGTGCCACAGTTCATGTGTGGAGGTAAGAGGACAGTTAGTTAGGAGGTCTGTTTTCTACTCGTACCACTCAGATTGCCAGGTGAACCATCTCTCAGGCCCAACACTATTTTCTGATGAGAGGCTCTTGCACATCTTTCTAAAATGCTAAGAGAAAAATAGGTTTTGCCTTCATTACCTGACCACCTGAAAAGGGTCTAAAAAAACTTTCTCTAACCTTCCTCCGACTCCCTGGCTTTTAATCTACACTTCTTGGCTATCTACCTCTTGAGAGCAAGGTGTGTGGGGCTAAGGTCAGGCATTCTCATCAAAAGGCATCTTTGATGTTCTTGAGCTGGCGCACGGCCAAGTCTACAGGAAGGCTAAACTTGAGGCTGCTGAGGCGGCTGAGCAGGTTGAGGGCACTCTCAAAACCTGTGTGGGCCATGTAGCTCCAGGGCTGGTAATGGGGCTCGATAAGGGACCCTGACTTGCAGATGAGGTTCACCCAGGACACCAGGCGCTGCTCATTCAGTGCCATGCACACCAGCGCCTTCAGTTCTGAGTCAGCACTGCGCTTGAAAGGGTCATGTTCTGTCAGCACCAGGTGGATGGCTGTCAGAAGGCTCTGTTTGGGGGTCACAGCAGTGTCACCCATTATAGGCAGAGCGAAGGATTGTGAGAGCTTCCGGGCTGGGGATTCCACATATGCACGGCCATTCTTGGCATGATAGTATTTTACAAAGAGCTCCCAGGGGTGCATGGTCTCAGGGGCTGAGGAGAAAGCTGGCAACAAGCAAGCAATGGGGGCCATGACAAGGCTCATCCCAGAGGAGGAGGCATATAGTCCATGGGCCAGCAGGTCCCTCACAGCCACTGTCAGCTCCTTCCGCACAGCCATAGTCAGCTCATCCTTGCCTCCCAGAGAGAGCTCCTGGAGGTTGGCCGAAGTGATGACATGGTCATGTGGCTGATGTCTCAAGGCTAGCTGCTTTACTCTGTCTACAGATACTTCCAGTCTTTTCAGCAAGGGGGAGTAGTCTCTGTCTGCCTGGCTCCTCTGCCACAAGGTTTGAGGGATCTGGCCTGTGGCACAACCCAACTGGCTAACAGCGAAGATCTGGAGCACAGCCAGCGCTCTCCGCATCAGGTGCAGCCCTGTCTCCCGGACTCTCTTGGCGTCTTCTGCCTTTGCTGCTTAGAAAACATAAAGAGGTCAAAATGACATAGGACATTTAACAAATCACAAGCTGTGAGCAAGGTGTCATATGAAGGTAAGGACATAGCTGGACTGGCTTATTTTTGGCTGATAATACTAGCCTCCCAAGTGCTGGGATTAAAGGCGTGCGCCACCACTGCCCGGCTTGCTCATTCATTTCTAATGCATAATTCAGGCTGTTGTTTTTTCAAACAGGATCTTGCTATCATGGCAATCCACATCGCTCAGCTTCTCTATTGCTGGGATTTCAGGCAGATGTACCATGTCTAGATTGGCCTCAAACTATCTTCCTGCCTCATTTCTGAAGTGGTAGGATTACAGGTGTATGCCAACAAGCTCAGCTTTTTTTTTCCCCAGCTCAGAATTAAACCCACAGCTCTAGGAACCCATCTACACTAGGCCTGTACTTGCCACATCTCCTAGATCTGGTGATTTCAAAATTATCCTTAAGAGCTGTCTATCCATTACCATGATTGACATTAGAATGTTTTATCATCCCCAAAAGACATCCTGGACCATTATCACTTCCTGTCTCCCATTTCTTCCCAAGACCCAAGCAATCATCAATTTTAATCTTTGTGTGTGTGTGTGTGTGTGTGTGTGTGTGTATGAGAGAGAACCTGAGTGTGAGTATGAGTGTGTGTGTACGTGCATGTGTGCAAATGGTCATAAGGTCAGAGGACAACCAGAGGAGTCAGTTCTTTCCTTCTACCATGCAGGTCCTGAGGATCCGACTCATGTCCTCAGGTTTGGCAGCAAGTACCAACACCTGCTGAGCCAATCTTACTATCCTTTCTTTTTCCTAGACAGGCTCTCGATGTGTAGTCCAGATTGGCCTTGAACTCTCAACCTCCTGCCTCCACCTTCCACTTTCTGCTTTTGTAGCCTGTGTGTTCCAGGAGCCGTACTTACCTTTGCTGGGTCCTGGAGGCAGTGGGCTGCCACCTGCCCTGGTGGAGCTGATGCCTGCCTTCCCGCTGGCTTTGCACTCACAGTGTCCACCAGTCTGCAAGGGGCTTCCCACTTCATCTATGGTCAGAAGTTACAAAAGCAAGAGAAGTATTTATACCCCTCATAGTAGATTTTTAAAGGGAAAAGAATAGTTAATAGAGCCAGGCAGTGGTGGCACACGCCTTTGATTCCAGCACTTGGGAGGCAGAGGCAGGCGGATTTCTGAGTTTGAGGCCAGCCTGGTCTACAGAGTGAGTTCCAGGACAGCCAGGGCTACACAAAGAAATCCTGTCTCAGAAAAAAAAAAAAGAATAGTG
This sequence comes from Montemys delectorum, assembly GCA_019843815.1. NCBI lineage: Eukaryota > Metazoa > Chordata > Mammalia > Rodentia > Muridae > Montemys > Montemys delectorum. The sequence continues at coordinate 65,366 of JADRCD010217414.1, forward strand.
AACAGTGTCTACTATATGATCAGAATTTTATAAATTATTGTGCCTTACTGTGTGAGAGGTGTCTGGTACAGCATAGTTGGCTCAATAATATTTGCTACATAAATGAGGAATGAATCATTCTCAGTAAAACTAATCGGGGAGGAATCTGCTCAAGGCCACGAGGCCAGCAGTAGACCTGGAAGACCTTCAGATCATGTTCTTTCCATCCTACTGTGGCATAGATGAGAAGTCTCACTCTGAAGGCCAGTCTGGAACTCACACTATATAACAGGCTGCCCTATAACTGAGATCTGCCAGCCTCTGCCTCTCTGAATTCAAGGATTAGAGGCGTGCAGCACCATACCCTCTTCAAGTCTTGTAAGTACAATGAGAACTGGCCCCTTAGATAGAACTTCTTGGTCCACACAGAACTGCCACACTGTCTTCGCTTTCCCCTGCCAGATGCTCTCTGACCTTGGATGAAGCTGATGAACATCTCCAGGTCCCGGATCTGGGTTTTCAGCTGCTCCACCAGCTGTTCTTTCACCCGAGCTGGGTTGACAATCTGGGCCACTGCTGCGTCCACACGTTGACGAAGCTCCTCGGTGGACAGGGAACTGATATCCTCATTCAGATTCATGTCCAGTTTCTTTATTAACTCGTCAATGATCACCTGTCAAGACCACAGCAATGAATGTACCCTTCTCAGTTTTCAGGAAGAGGGCAAGGGAGGAGAATCTTAGCAAGGCTACTGTGCTCAAAAGTAAAACCCGAACAGACCTCCCACTTTAGGAGAAACTGCCGCACCTGCTGATTAAGACAGGGCCTGAGAGACGCCTCAGCAGAAAGAAGTGTCTGCTATACAAGCCTAATGACCTGAGTTAGACCTCAGAGCCCACACAAAGGCTGAAGGAGAGAGCGTGGGCTGTGCACATGTGCACACACGTGCACACACACTCATACAGTAATTTAAGAAGAAAGATGGGGACACAGATTCTCTTCCCCTTCCAGAGTCACAAGAACCCCCAGCTCAGGGCTGGGGGTGAAGCTGTTTGTAGAGTGCTTTCCTAGCATGAATAAAAACCTGGGTACATGCTCTCCGGTACCATAGAAACCAGGTGGGAAGATGAACACCTGTCATCTAAGCATTTGGTAGGAGGATCACAAGTTCAAGGTCATGCTTGACTGTATAACAAGAGGCCAGCCTAGGCTGTATAAGGCCTGTCTCAAAAACAAAACAAAACAAAATGAACTAAAACAAAAGAACACCTAATTCCTTTTGGTCAAAAATGGTACCGCTCTCTCATGTACTGTGAATTTAACAGGCCAGTAAGCTTTCATCCAGTAGAAGGGAGAATGATCCAAAGTGGCTAAAAAGCCAATAGCCTCATATCTGGGCTAGAGAGATGGCTCAGCAGTTAAAGCACTGGCACGGGTGTCATAGGACCAGAGTTGGGTTCCCAGCACCCACATGGCAGCTCACAACTTCTGTAACTCAACTTCGGCCTGCCTGCCACCATCTTCTGGCCTACATAGGTATAGCTTGATACCTTTGATAGACAGACAGATGTATAGGCAGGCAAAATAATCATACGCATTTAATAAAAAATAAAATCCCCAAAGCTTCATATTACTTTCTCTAAAGGTTTCTGAGTGAATATATATTTATTCTCTCCTTTTTTTTTTTTCTCTAAACAGGGTTTCTCTGTGTAGCCCTGGCTGTCTGGAACTCATTCTGTAGACCAGGTTGGCTCGAACTCACAGAGATCCTCTTCCTCCTGTCTCTGCATCTCAAGTCCTGGCACTCATTATGTCTTAATTTCTCATATTTTTTTATTGATGAAAACAAGTGATAGAGGAACTTTGGAAGAAAGGGAGCAAAAAAGAGAGACTGGTTCCAGGAAGCAGTCAACTTTCCTTTGCTTTGGACCCTGGGTTCTTGGTAAGGCTGTGGGAGTACACTGGGCAGAGGCCACGCAGGAATGCCACCCGCAGGGACATAGTAAGCATGAGAAATGCCTGAGCCACTCCTGAGGTCTGCTCACCCGCTGCCTTTCCAAGACCACGGACTGCGGCAAGGAGTCATAACTCCCCTCCTGATAAGCAAATGTTTCCAGGTCATCAAGCTGGGTCTTGAGCTGCAGAATCAATTCTTTCTGCTTCTCCCTCTGGGTTTCCAGGCGGTCCCGTTTTTCCTGTTCACTCTGTGGTGAGAAATATACTCGGGTCTATTTTACAGAAAAGAGAAAGCAAGGGCACTCTAGGGCTCTCAGGCCAATAATGATCAGGGAAATACATAAGGCTTCAAGGAAACAACAGACAAGGCAGGTTCCGCAGTAACAATGTACTTCACCCACGGCAATTGATTACATCTGTGTTTTCATTTAGAACACGATACAAACACGATGAAGCCTTTTGTTAATAGGCTTGTGGTTTTTCAAAGGTCTACTGGGGAGAGAGAAAACAGGTAAGATGGCCTCCAGGAGTTAAAGGTGTCATCCTGCATAGTCAGTTGACAGAGCATAACTCCTCACTACTCTGTGCAAACCAATTTTTGCACAACTGTCTGGGGAAATGAGCCAGGGATGGTGCCTTGTGAAGATCAGAGGTTCATGCCCAGCATGAGCTAGCTAGCTCTTTTGAGGGTGAGCTACAAAAGACTCCGTCTCAAAAGGCAAAGCCTGGGAAAGGCTTACATATATAGAAATCAACCAGTTTTATGAAATTTCAAAGACATATTGGTACCAGGAGTGGGGTATTCCTGTGACAACCTGACCATGTTTTGGGAAGGACTGTGGAAGGACTTTAGAACTTTGAGCTAGAAGAGCAGTCACTGGCTGTTAAGAACTATGTGAGATATTCTGTAGGAGCTTGGAAGATCGTGTTGAGAACAGTGCAGAGATGGAGGCCTGGCTTGTGAAATTTCAGAGGGAAAATAAAGACTCTTATCAGGGCCATGTTGTTTTGACTGTGAAGATTCTGTGGTTCTGATTAGCTGGAGCTGAAGTATCAGCTGTGATTAACAAGATACCAGAACTACTAAAGAGAGAACTTTGCATTACTGGGACTATTGATGCTGGTTAGCTAGAGCTAAGAAATTAGCAGTGATTAAGAAGAGACCAGCATCATTGAGGTAACATCTTCTGAGAAGTGTTTTCTGAGAGCACAAACAGGTTGTGTTCCAGAGATAGCCAAGGTTGTACCTTGTGCTGCAGCAGGACTTGGTAATATATAAGAGTCACCCAGGTGGTACTGGTTTTGACAGCACAAAGGGGTCATGAGGAGCAGCTGAGGCTCCGTACAGTGACAGGTCATGGAAGGCCATTGGTGAAGGTGCAGCCTCAGTTTGTAATTGATGGCCCAGGACTGAAGGTGTCATGCAAAGGAGTTGAGGCTTGGCACTGTAAAGACAGTCTATGAGAGGCTATTGGTAAAGCCTAGTTATAGCATTGTTTTAGAAATGCCAGTACCATGCAATGACCACCAAAGACAGCAACAGTAGTAGAATACAGACATCTAGAGCCCAGAAGACAAAATGTATACTACAAAGAACAGAGCTAGAGAGGTGACTCAAGCCCTTAGAGGAGCCCAGAAAATCGTGAGTTGAAGCCCAGACATTGGTTTTGCTTTTGATTGTGACTGTGCCCTGATATTTTTCCCTCTTGAAGGAAAAATGTATTTTAGTGGAGCCCACAGTTAAGAGACTTTGAATTTTAAAAGATATTGGACATTTTAAATTGATTGAACTTTTAATATGTAAAGACTGTGGGACTTTAGATCTTGGGGATAAATAAGAACATAAGGGTTGAGGCTTAATAGTGATGTGTTTGTGTGTCAAGTTGACAAGGGATCAATTGTACTGGCTAGTTTTGTGTGTCAACTTGCACAGGCTAGAGTTATCACAGAGAAGTGAGCTTCAGTTGGGGAAGTGCCTCCATGAGACCCAGTTGTGGGGCATTTTCTCAATCAGTGATCAAGGGGGGTAGGCCCCTTGTGGGTGGTGCCATCTCTGGACTGGAAATCTTGGATTCTATAAGAGAGCAGGCTGAGCAAGCCAGGGGAAGCAAACCAGCAAGGAACATCTCTCCATGGCCTCTACGTCAGCTCCTGCTTCCTGACCTGCTTGAGTTCTAGTCCTGACTGCCTCTGGTAATCAACAGCCATGTGGAAGTAAGCTGAATAAACCCTTTCCTCCCCAACTTGCTTCTTGGTCATGATGTTTGTGCAGGAATACGAAACCCTGACTAAGACACCTGGAAAGGTTATAGCTATTTCTGTAAAACGGGAAACGATGAAATGTAAGTGCCTAAGGCATAGAAATATAGAAGCCAAGTTACAGGGACAGGATGTTAACAGTGTGGTGCGTGTGTGTGGGGAATCTCTGAGAACAAGCCCTTCCTCACCGCCAGCTACCATGGAGCTTCTGCCTTTTCGTTATTAAAGTCCAATACAGGGATCAAATCTTGCCAACATATTCTTAGACACTGAGTCTTTATCATTTTGAGTACAAAAACAAAACAAAAAGCAAGCCAGATGTGATGTGTACACATGTGCTCCTCAGTGAGTTTCAGGCTAGCCTGAGCTACATAGATGGACTCTGTCTTCACCACCACCACTGACAACCAACCAACCCCAAAACAAGACAAAACAAAACAGAAGCACCAAGCCACGAGTAGACATAGGCTGCATTTTAAACTGGGATCTACACAGCATTGAACTTAGCCTTACAGTGGTACTTACCAAGCCCTCAAGAAGCAAGGGAGGGGAGAGAAAAGACAAAAAACAAAGAATTATGTTTTCGTTCAACTTGTTAAAGAACAATCCCCTTCCTCTAGCTTTGCTGAACATGAGAGGCGCCTCAGGATGCTCGCCAGCGCTTCCTGAGTGTCCCCGCTGTTTCTCATAACCCCACTCTTTTTCTCAGCTAGTTACTAGGCCTCCACTGAAAGCTTTCCCCGGCTTTCTCCAGGAAGAACAGGTCACTTCTTCCTTTGTACTGTGCACACTTAGTCATCACAGTGCTGGTTTAGGACCTGTCTCCACTAATTTACGAGCCAAAGGGCCTTGACTTTCGATCTTCAGTACACCTAGAACTGTGCTCAGTATGGAGTGAATTCTCTATCTCTCTCTCTATATATATGTATATATGTATATATGTATATATATATATGTATATTCCTTAAAAAATATCTTTAACATTTTATTTTATATTCACGGATGACCTGTCGCCATGTATGTCTGTGCACTACGTGAGTGTCTGATACCCAATGACTCGAACAGCATGTATAGACAGTTGTGAGCTGCTGTGGAGATGCTGGGACCAACCCTGGGTCCTCGGCAAGAGTAGCCTGCTCTTAACCACTGAGCCATTTCTCCAGACCTTATTACATACTTCTTATATGGTTTTGGACTAAATTAGGTACAGAACAACACTTTCCAAATAGTGAACTGGAGGAAACTGTCTAACTACCCAAAAGAGAAAAAAACAAAAACATAGTCTATCTTTGTCATCCCTTTGTGAAGCCAATGAAGAAAGAAACTGCCGGGCAGTGGTGGCACACACCTTTAATCCAAGCACTTGGGAGGCAGAGGCAGGCGGATTTCTGAGTTCGAGGCCAGTCTGGTCTACAGAGTGAGTACCAGGACAAGGGCTATACAGAGAAACCCTGTCTCAAAAAAAAAAAAAAAAAAAAAAAAAAAAGAAAAGAAAAAGAAAAGAAAAAGAAAGAAAGAAACTAGCTATAAAAAAAAAGGGCTGGCGAGATGGCTCAGCAGGTAAGAGCACTGACTTCCGAAGGCCCTAAGTTCAAATCCCAGCAACCACATGGTGGCTCACAACCACCCATAATGAGATTTGACACCCTTTTCTGGTGCGTCTGAAGACAGCTACAGTGAATTACGCTGGAGCAAGCGGGGCCAGCAGAGGTCCTGAGTTCAATTCCCAGCAGCCACACACATGATAGCTCACAGCCATCTGTACATCTACAGTGTACTCATACACATAAAATAAATAAAAGAAATCTAATAAAAAAAGCTATAAATCCTGATTTGCCTCCATGACTGCTCCTGCCAAGTCTGTCACTAGCTGACATTGTTACAGCATATTTGCTGGAATTATGCAAACAAATTTATCAGAAAGACCAATAAATTCTGGGGCAAGGCAGGAAATAATAGATTTAATGTCCAGTACACATTGAGACAAAGTTCAAGGTAATTTGGAGAGACTGGGGAGATAGCTAACTTGGTAGTGTGCCTGCCTAGCATGCACTAGGTGCTGGGTTCAAACCCAAGCACTGAATAACTGGGGATGGTCCATGTGCCTATAATCTCAGTATCCAGAAGGTGGAGGCAGGATGAGGAGAAATTCAAGGTTAGGAACACCAAGCCTGATGGCTTGTGTTTGATGTCTAGAACTCACATACTAAGGAGAGAACTAACTCCTGAAAGTTGTCCTCTGACCTCCACATGTAGGCTGTGACACCAGCACTGTGCTCCTATACACACACACACACATTAAAAAACTAACAAACCTCAAGATTATTCTACAGCAAGTTCTGGGCCAGAGAGCCTGTCTTTAAAAAAAATCAATAATGATAATTTTCAAGGGCTGAGGACATAGATTAATTGGTGACAGAGTGCTTGCCTACAACATGGAAGTTCCTGGGTTTCACCCCCAAAACAGAAAAAGTACATCACTCTGCCCAAAGAATGCTCTTAATAATAAAGCTTCTTAATCAGCAGAGTGAGCACAATTTTTTATGGTATTATCCAGACATTTTTTCTGAAAGTGACAATAAACAACAGAGACAGTACTACAATAGAGACAGTACAGGACCTTCCACATCATCCACTACTGGCCAGGTCCTGGCCACTTTTTAAGTCTGGCAACTTGTGGTTGACTGCTCCTTGTGCAAGGATATATGGGTATGACAAGGAAGGAACTGGAAACAGTTTATATCAGCATAAGTCAATATCTCTTACCAATAAATTTTCTTGGCAAAACCATTTTGAGTGGGAAGAAAGCCACATGTGGACTGCAATCTGCACAACAGGAAGGGGGAAAGGCGGCCTGCGGCCAAACTTCCAGATCCCACACATTCAAAGTTTGTAAGGAACCTTCCCGTGTCGGGGCTTGCTTCTTTGAAGCATGAGGAACGCACTTGTCAGTCAGAAGGCCCCGTTCAGAGAGCCCCATTATTAACCAGGATGGCAGAGCAGTCTGAGACACCGTTAGGACATCCTAATCTGGTGTGTTTCTTTCCACTGCCAAGAGATGGTGCCTGTTCACCAAACCTCTCACTGAGATAAGACAGCATAGAGATTACAGCCTATCTATATGCCAAAAAAAGCATGGGGGATTAATTCAAATTTCCATTGATTCCAATTCACTTCCCTTTCACTTACCACTTCTCCCGTTCCCAGTGTTCATTCTATCAACAAGTGCTCAGGGCTGGAGGTATACCTCAGGGTAGAGAATGTGACACAAAAACACACTCAAGTACCTCAACGAGTGGACAAAGCAGATGGAGGATGCACGGCTTCCATTACCAACTGCCTTTTCTTTTTTTCTTTTTTTTTTCTTTTTCTTTTTTTTTTTTAACTTTTATTGCATTATGATGAGAAAAGTTACATGATTTCAATTTGTCTGAATTTGCTAACATTTAAAAACATATTTTAAGTAAATAGAATTAAATCACATTCTTGTTTCCCTTTTGTACCCCAACTCCTCCCAGAGACCCCCTCTTCAATACCTACAATATCTTTTTTTGTCATATTCCTTAAAATTTATAAAATGTTATAATAAAAATGAGTATTATAAAAGTTGTTTGATATAAAACAATCAATTTAACAGTGTTATGTAGATGCTTGTCTACAGCAATACTGAAAATACATACGCTTTTCTCACTATAAATTTCAAATAACTCCAAACATATTAACTGTATATTTCAAAATAATACATCACTACTACTATTTTCTTAAATGAACATAAATATGTAAAGTCTTTTTGTTTGTTTGTTTTGTATTTAGTAGAGTTTAAAATCTTGGCTCTTTCTGTGGTACAAGCCCAAAATAAGAACAATTTTTAGACATTGGATTTCATTGTAATAAGGTACTTCAATGACCCTCAAATCACCAAAGGATTTTACCTCTATCGTAGCTAAGCTGAGAGTTGACAGTTCTGTTGCGCCAAGGAATGAATTGTAGGCACGATTTTTAGATACAGACTTCCTGCTATGGTCAAAAAGCTACTTGACTTGAGTGTGTGACTTTATTTTCAGCCCACAGAGAACAGGTTACATTCATTTAAGAAATGGTGTGTGTATTAAGATGGTCTATCCATAAAGTCATTCACCAACTGTTTCATTGAACAATGGTTCTGCATAGAAGGTGGTACAGACATTAGGTGAGGATAAGAATCTGAGGGTGACCTGTCGTGGTGCCCAGGCTGATCACTTCACACAGACACCTCTGTCCCCTGGGAGTCGAGTCCAGGTCCGGGTGGACTGGGAGCGGAGGTCTGACCACATGCAGCAGCATTCAGGTAAGGGCCACAGGACAGGACGGGGAACACCCAAGAAGATGGACTGTGAATAGCCATATCATAATGGCTGAGCTGGGGTTTGAGTTCTCTGGGGAGCAGGAGCGACACCCTTAGAACCAGCTTCAAACAACATGAACGTTAAAGTTCTAGAAGAACTATTGGCCTTTTTTTCTCCTTTTTTTTTTTTTTTTTTAATTTTTTTGAGACAGGGGGTTTTTCTGTGTAGCCTTGGCTTTCCTGGAACTCGCTCTGTAGACCAGGCTGGCCTCGAACTCAGAAATCCGCCGGCCTCTGCCTCCCAAGTGCTGGGATTAAAGGCGTGCGCCACCACTGCCCGGCTCAATACTCTTTTCAATGCTCGTCATATGTCTTTCTGCATCTTCTTGACTCTATTCTATCTCTCTATTCTCCATAGTACTTCTATTCTATTCTCTCTATTCTCTATAGTACTTCCAGCTCGGTCGCTCCACATCCTTTCTACCTCGGTCCGTGTCAGCATCACCATCCACAAACTCCCTGCCTGCATCATCCTCATCCTCATCCGGACCTAGCGGCAGACACTCACCTGGTCCTCACTCCGCACCCGTGGCCGGTCCCCCCGCAGCACATCGCTTTCGTCCCCGCCACAAGGGTCTTCCAGCCCCTCGTAACCTAGGACGTGAGGACAGCCGCGGAAGGCAAAGTCTTCGAGCTCGCGCAGGAGACGCTGCTGCTCCGCCGGCGCCCCGCGCACTACCTGGCGCAGACGGAACTGCACCTGCGCGAAGTGCGAGGACAGCGCGAGCAGGGCGGAATCCAGCTGCCGCCGCTCGGCTTGCAGCCGCCTCAGCGTGCGGACAGTCGCGTCGGGAGGAGAGCCCGGAGCCGCTCCAGGCTCTTCGGCTGCCGCCGCCTCGGAGAACGTCGTCGCCCCAGGGCCGGCCTCGGCCACTGCCCCCACGGGAGCCCAGCGCACAGTCTCGCATGGTGGCAGCGACTCCTCCTCCTCCTCCTCTTCTTCCTCGTCCTTCGCCTTAGGCTCGACAGCGGTCACCACAGTTCCCAGCTCCGTAGCCACTTCCACCGTCGCCATCTTCCCGGAAACGCCGCCGCACGTCAGTTGCGCCCCCTTGCTGCCATGGCAACGGGCACTTGGCAGGGAAGCCTGGACGAGCGGTGGGCGGGCCTTGCTCGCCTCCAATCTCGGGAGGGCCCGCCCCCTCGGGACTTCTTTAATACGTTTTGTGAATTAGACGCTTTGCGTTGGAGGAACAAGTGAATGAAACCGAGAACAAATAATGTCCTGCCTATAGGGTCTAGAGTATCCCTTTCCCTGGATAAAGAGGGTAGATATTGTATTCCTAATCTGTTTATTTCTGGAGACCCCGAGATGTAGTAAAGGTTCCCAAATCACTTTTGCTGTCAAGCCACCTTTCCCTCCTTCTCAATCCTCCCTCCTACCATATAAGGAGAGGCAGCTGCTAGGGGCCTCCTAGGATCTAAAAATAGAGGCCTTTGCTTGGAACTCCAAAAGCCACGGGGGCAGCTGGAGTCACCATGGAACGGTGAGTTTCAGCCCGCCATCATACAGGTCCTACATACTCCCCTGTCCATTTTCCTGCAGATTTCCTGCCCCACATCTTGTAGAAGCTGCTGATTCTGCCCATCAGAGACAGCCCCAGATTCCAGGTCTCTGTGACTGTGTGTGAGAGGGGGTGGTGAGATCTGAATGTACTTCCTAACTCCTTCCTTCCCTTGTCTGTCTGGGTTTATTCTCGCCACCTCCACCCAACTCCCACCACTCCCTTCTGTCTGGTTCAGTGGCACCATGTACAAGTCTACTGTCTCCTCCCTCCACCTTTCCATATTGCCTTCAGTCTTGCCCACCCCTACCAAGCCCCACCTCCAACCTCTTCAGGCAGCATGCCCGGACTCTGTGGTACGACAGACCCAAATACGTTTTCATGGAGTTTTGTGTTGAGGACAGCACCGACGTCAGTGTGCTCATTGAGGACCACCGCATCGTGTTCAGGTAGTAGCCTTCCCCCGCGGACTGGCCTGGTGTCTCAAGAACTGTTCCTGTCCTCCTGGTGTCTCAAGAACTTGTCCGTCACTTCCGATCTCTCTTTACTGTATCTTTAGCTGCAGGAATGGTGATGGAGTGGAGCTGTACAACGAGATTGAGTTCTATGCCAAGGTGAACTCCAAGGTGAGGGCAGGGTAAGGGTCGTCCTGTCTGGACAAGAAAGGCTGGCCAAGCAAGGAGACTGGAGGTTTATCCTAAAAATGAGGCTGTCTGTCTGACAGGACTCCCAGGATAAGCGCTCTGGCCGTTCCATTACTTGCTTTGTGAGGAAATGGAAGGAGAAGGTGGCCTGGCCTCGGCTCACCAAGGAGGATATAAAGGTGAGTGTGTAGGGAGTGACCTCCTGCTGTGCTCTCTTCATCTGAGGGAGCTTTCTCTGTGCACCCAGGCATCAGAGTTATATCTGGAATGGCATTTGCCTTCTTTCCAGACACTATCGAGGGAGCCCTCTGGGGCCTGAATATTCGATGTCCCAGTTATTCTGGAATCTATGTATTTCCTCCTAGTCTAGACAGCACCCATCAGGGTTTGTCTGCGTTTGCTTTTGTTTTCCTCTTTTTTCATTGCTCAGGCTAGCCTTGACCTTGCCATCCTTCTGCCTTAGCCTTCTGAACATTGACACTACAAGCATGCCTATGACATTACAGGCATTACTATGCCTGACTCTGTTGCATATTTTCTGTCTCACTTCTTTTTTCTTTTTTTGTTTTTTCAAGACAGGGTTTCTCTATGTAGCCCTGGCTGTCCTAGAACTCACTCTGTAGACCAGGCTGGCTTCGAACTCAAGAAATCTGCCTGCCTCTGCCTCCCAAGTGCTGGGTTTAAAGGAGTGCACCAGCACCGCCCAGCTAGAGAGACCCAGTTTTTGTTTGTTTTTGTTTTTGGTTTTGGTTTTGGTTTTTTTGGGTTTTTCGAGACAGGGTTTCTCTGTGTAGCCCTGGCTGTCCTGCAACTCACTTTGTAGACCAGGCTGGCCTCAAACTCAGAAATCTGCCTGCCTCTGCCTCCCAAGTGCTGGGATTAAAGGCGTGTGTCACCACCGCCCGCCCGGCTGAGACCCAGTTTTTAAGAGCAGTGGCTACTCTTCTGTAGGACTCAGGTTCCTACTCCAGCTCACTGCAACCCAGACGTCTTGCTTGGTTGAGTCCTAAGGTGCTTTGTGTTGACCACCCCAGTCCATTCAGCCCTTGGAGGGTACAACTCTGTGCTTTTTCAGACCCTGGGTTTTTGTTGTTGGTGTTGGTACCGAGTTGGCTTGGTGAACATTTGTGGATGCATGTTGGAGGGCAGGTTGGGAGCGCTGTAGCACTTTGACCTTTACCTCTGAGGTCCCTGTCTGTGCATAGGCCCCCACTCTTTCCCTGAACTGTTGCTCCTGTCCTCCCTGCTGTGACGATCTTTGCTTCCCCTTACAGCCTGTGTGGCTCTCCGTGGACTTCGATAACTGGAGAGACTGGGAAGGAGATGATGAGATGGAGCTGGCTCAGGTGGAACATTATGCAGAGGTATGAAATACAGCACCCGCTGTTCATCTTGATCAGTCTGTGTTTGTCTGTCTGCACATGCTAGCTGGGGAATTATCAAGGCCCAGACAGGGATATTGGAACTCCTTCAGCAGGCCACTTGCTGGTGCTAATATCCTATATATTTGATTCATTGTATATTTAGCAGAAACGAGAGAAATTAGTATAGTGAAATTTAAAAGAAAACAATGAAAGATTTATTATTTTATTTATTTACTTTTGAGACAGGATCTTAACTATGGAGCTCTAGGTGGTCTGGAACTCACTCTATAGACCAGACTGGCCTCAAACTCAGAGATCCACTTCTCCCTCCCTGGTGCTGGGGTTAAAGGTGTGTTTCACCGTGCCCAGGATTATTTTTATTTGTGTGTGTGTTGGACCCCTGGAGTTACAGGTGGTTGTGAATTGTCTGATGTGGGTATTGGAAATAAAACTTGAATCCTCTGGAGGAGAAGCAGGTACTCTTAGTTTTGAGCCAATAAACAAACAAAAAACAGCCAGGTGGTGGCAGTGTTGGTGCATGCCTTTAATCCCAGCACTCAGGAGGCAGAAGCAGGCAGATCTCAAGCAGGCAGAGTTCTAGGACACCAGAGTGAGTTCTACAGAGTGAGTTCTAGGACAATCAGGGCTACACAGAGAAACCTTGCTTTTAAAAACCAATAAATAAATAAATAAATAAATAAACCCAACAACTTAATACATTTTCTTTGTTTGTTTATTTACTGGGATGGGCAGATGCACACAAGCCCAAGGTACTCCACAAGGCAGTTTTGGGAGTCTGTTTTCTACATCCAACATGGAGGTCCCAGGAATTGAACTCATGTCCTCAGGCTTGATGGCAGCTGCCTATTCTTTTT
>JADRCD010217415.1:0-17879 GCA_019843815.1 Montemys delectorum
GCCAGAACATATTCTTATAGCTCTTTCTCTTTTTATGATCACAACACGTCTGTTGTGACCTTACATAGCTGTGAGAGCAACAAAAGTATTATAATGACCTTTCAGAATTCTTTCTTTGTAATTATGAACTCATTTCTTCTACCTTTTCTTGGACATAAAAGGAGATGATGGAAATGTCTAAAAACCTGAAATAGTCTTTATTCAGTTTCTCCCTTCTTTCCTATCTACAGTATCTATTCATTTTAAATTATATAGAAACAAGGAAGCTGACATCGAAGCTTGTACAGCTTTACTTTTATTTTCTGCATAAGAACAATGAAGAGTGCAGTTGAACACCTGAGCTTCAGGGTTAACAAACTGGGTCAAAACTACAGCCTTAATGTGCAGCCCCAAATGTTTTATATATATTTGTTAATTCTTTAGGACATGCATATGAGAGTAGAAACATGTGCTGCAATGCATGAAAGTAGAAGCCAGAGGAGCTGCATGCATACAAATGGAAGCCAGAGGAGCTGCATGCATACAAATGGAAACCAGAGGAGAACATGCTACATTTATTTATTTATTTATTTATTTATTTATTTATTTATTTATTTATTATTCTTTAATCTTTTTTTACAGTCTAGACTTTATCTTCCTCCTGGCCCATCCTCTGACTGTTTCACATCCCATACTTCCCGCACTCCGCACCCCACAAAACCTCCCTACTCTCTGGGGCCCCAGATCTCTCAAGGTGTAGGTGCATCTTCTCTGACTTGAGTCCAGTCCTGGCAGTCCTCTGCTGTATATCTGTTGGAGGCCTCATATCAGCTGGTGTATGCTGCCTGGCTGGTGGCTCAGTGTCTGAGAGATCCCGGATGTTCAGGTTAGGTGAGACTGCTGGACTTCCTGTGGGGGCTGGAAAAAGCTGGGAGAACATGCTATTTTTAAAGATGGGAGACAAAAAAAAATCACCAACCCAAATAATGGCCAAAAAAGCAAACTTTATTATTTGTGCTTATGGGCTGCCTCCCCCTAAGGTTGAGTTCAAGAGATCAGTATTGAATATAATGTATACAAGGCTTTTATTGCTCAGGGGTAGGAAGTTTCCAAATTGAGGGGGGGGGTAAAATAGGTGGGCTTATAGGAGCAGAACTTAAGCATTACATTTTAGTCCTAATGACCTCCTGAAACAAAACATGTTTGTATAAGACTCTAAGGAACCTTCGCTACCAGGGACCCTCTGAGTGAACTGAGGATCGATGCAAAAGCAAGAGAAAATTATTGTTACAGCACACTGGGGTCGTCCTGCACCAAAAGGAGAGGTGGAGACCCCAGGTTGCCCATTCCACGAGTTTTTATACAGGTTCCAGGGGCAGCAGCTAGGCACAATGTGAATGGCAGAACAGTGCACCCTTTAAACTGATTTGTCTTTAAGGAATGAGGTATAGGGGCTTAATCACCCTCTCTCTTTGGGCCTACATGCTCCACTGACCTCTTCCTTCTGGGAGCAGAGGGGTCTTCATGTTCTGGGGCCCAGTGGAATTTTCCAACAGTCTTTAATTAGCTGACCTCTTCAGTTGCAAAGTAGCACAACAAGATAGTCATAACAACAGGTAGTCGCGACAAGGTAGTCATAGGTGGTCATATAATCTTTAGCGCTTTATTTATTTTATCTATATGCGTACACTGCTGCTGTCTTCAGACACACAGAAGAAGACATCAGACCATTACAGATGGTTGTGAGCTGTAACAGATATGGTTGCTGGGAATTGAACTCAAAATTTCTGGAGGAGCAGCCAATGCTGTTAATTGCTGAGCCATCTCTCCAGCCATACAACTTTTTGAAACAAAGACATGTTTGCCATTCCTGAAACATGCAGTAAAGACTCATTTGTAGTTAGGGCTGCACATGGGACCATCCTTGAGAAATAGAGGTTTAATCATAAACAAGAATGAGCCTATTTCATCTTTACTACAAGATGACTTTTAAGCTTGAAATGGAGACAGCATGGTTCTCTAGAATTTCCAGATCTTCCTCTATTACTCACAACCTAATCATCTTGAGATGAGGTCTCTTATGAAACCTAAAGCCCCAAATGTTGGCCAGAATAACTAGCCAGAGAGCTTCTAGGATATACTGTTAGGGTCCATGACTTTCTGAAGAATGATGCCAAGGACTCAAATAGTATGTAAATGCAAAGAGTGTTTTATTCTGCAGAAGTCTAGGATACTGGAGTCTCCCATTTACCAAGATAGAGAGCTCACAGGCTCAATTTAAAGCACATTATGGGAATTCCGGGGTAGGTGACTTTTTCTTGCTCTATCTCTTAGGGGCATTCTAAAACCATTATCAGGCATGGGGGCTGGACTCTGTTGTTTAGGAGTTCGGGTAGGTGGCCTGATCTCACTCTATCTCTTAAGGACATTCTGAAAATACTACCAAGGTGGGTGTGAATACTGAAAATTGTTGCTGACCCATTGTCCTTGCTTCAGGTCTTCAGGCTTATTCCACAAGAGCCCTTTACTTACTGAGCCATCTTCCCAACCCACTGTATGTTATACTTAATCTTAAATTTTTTAATTTCTAAAGTAACAGGACAAATCTCAGGGTGCTTTTGAAGATTATAAGATAGTTAAGTACATGATAGAGTCCTCTTTCTGGGTCTCTGTCTGTTTGTCTGTCTGTCTCTGTCTCTTTGTCTCTCTGTCTCTGTCTCTCAGTCTGTCTTTCTGTCTTTGTCTCTTTGCCTTTATCTCTCTGTCTCTGTCTCTCTGTCTCTGTCTCTCTCTCTCTCCTTCTCTCTCTCTCTCTCTCTCTCTCTCTCTCTCTCTCTCTCTCTCTCTCACACACACACACACACACACACTCATACACAAGACAAAAAAAACCCCTTACTATTATTTACAGAAGTTCAGCATGACATAGATGATAATACTCACTAATTAACACAGAAAAATAAACACTCTGAGTATGAAATGCTATGTAATAATTCACCTAATTAAAAGATAATAACTCCTGACTATTAAGCTATTAAGCTACTAACCATATTTTCTTCCAAATCCAAATTCAAATACATTGGATTTTTGTTTATATGTTTCTACAATTCAAGTCATCATTGAAAGGTAATGATGAAGTAATGGAATTAAGAGCAAACCAATGCCTAAGGATCACTCTTGGTTCTTTACGCAATACATATTAGTAGCTACTTACATCCAGACAGAAAAGTTGGCGGTAACCTGTTGTTGCCAAATATAACTAGTCTTGTCTGCCATGCACCAGGAAGAAATAGAGAGGATGCTTCTTTGCTGACCCAATTTGTTTGTCTGTCTTTTTCTCCCCTACTAGGTCTGCATTAACATTTTCTTTCTTTTATGAAAAAAATATTCAAATGCAAAAAAGGAAGCAAACACTTAATCCACTCTAGTAGGTCTGTGAGACACATGGCCTGTGGAGTAATTTAATCCAGCCCACCATGGAATCTGAAAATTGCTTCTTCCATCCCCTGCTGAAGCTGAAGCTGAATGCAGGAAGAACAGTCTCAAAAACAAGAGCTCCTGAGTGCAGCTTCTAAGGGGCAGGGCCACAGAGGTGTGGAACGGCGGGGGGCTATGAATTCAATTTACCCATATTCAGAACAGTGAAGAGAAATGACTGTAGTTCCACTCTCTTACAAAGCTCTGGGTAGAATAAAAAGAAATGAATTCAATACTTCTGACTCATTTAGAGAGATCACAAAGCCAGTCTGAGTTTGGAACAGAAGAGAAATTTCCAGAAATTCATATCTTAAACAGTCAGACAAAAAAGATGAAACAAAACTGACACCATCACCTTTTAATAAAAAAAATTGTACTTTGTGCAATGGTGACCTCCAAAAACACTGTAAGAGTTGCCTATTAAAGATAATTCTTCACTATTTAGGGAAAATAATATATACATTTGTTAATCTCTTCTTTCAAAGTTTCTTGGATATTTGAGTACATTTGATTTAAATACTTAATGGTGTTCCTTTGCAAAAATAAAAGCCCTTTTATTCCAAATAGTTAAATCTCCTGTAATAGTCTCATTAATTTGATCTTTCATAATGCCTATTCCAATTTATTCTGTTTTATTTTTTTTTTCGTTATTTCAGATTTCTTAGGGAGTCTTTGTAATCCACAGGGCTGAAATCTGTTCAAATACCAGCATCACAATTACATTAATACAGTAGTCAAGTTATGTAATTCTTCATAAAGTATCTAGCATATCCAAGAAGCTACATTTTCTAGAGACAATTTCAAGAATTTAAATAGTTTCCTTTGTCCGACATTATCAATAATACATTTTAGAGAATAGCATAATACCATAGAGAGAACATATGTACTTCCTGGTTGCATCCATGGCTGAAATGGAATCTAAGAATTTATTGTTTAATTTGGGACTGTCTGATCCAGTTCTCCACCTACTTATTCAATTAGTGTATATTTTAAACAATTTTCTGTCTGTAGAGTATGTGTCATAGACAAAGAAAATCTACAGTCTCTTGATTCTAATTTAATAAACTGATCATCTACAGTGCTTTCTGGGCCAAGAAACTTAACTGTCCTGAGTTCCAGTTATTGCTTTTACTGTAAGGATAATGTTATTTCTTAAACTCATGACAAATGGCTAACTGAGGTTAACATATCAAAGCAGACCTGGCTGCTGGGTTGTCCCAGCATTTTCCAGGAGCTGTTAAAGAGTCATTCTGGCTGGCATAACCTGTCACCTACCCTAAACTCTGGGCTGGGTCCCTTCCCCAAGAAATTTCAGCTCTTCTGGAATCTTGGTTTCCTGCTTCCCTCCTGGCATCTTGGCTCCTGGTTTCTGTCTCTCTCACTCTCCCCCACCATCTCTCCTCTCAGCGTCCAATTTAGTCTGGACTCTTCCAGATGCTTCTTTCTGTTTTCTCCACCATATTTACAATAAACTTTATCCTCCACCATACCCAAAGTTGTCATGTCCTCATTTCCTAGTTTTGCTCATTTGGTCCTGAAACTACAGGAGTGGCACAAATGGGAATTAGCCCCTCTATGTCAAGTTTTTGACTAAATTCTACTAAAGTATGTATCATTTATGTCTGATAGCCTATGCCACCCACCAAATTTGACCCTAAATTTTAGGGTCCACTTCCCAGTACCTGCTCTATAACCATTTATTTCTCCTGGTCTACTCCATAAGTATCTCTCTCAGCTCTGGACTGCTACACCTTTCTATGGTACCTCTCTATGCCATGCACTTGAGCATACCCTCTTTACTAAGACTCTTATTCACCTATGATAGTTTGCAATCCTGTTCCCTGCTCTCAGCCTCCTCCTGCAATATACTGCAACACTTTTGCTCTCCTCCCTCTAGGAGATGTGTGCCCATCTTTCTGGGTCACTATAAACCTTTTTCTCACTTCCTCCTGGGAGCTGCCTTTACTATCTCTTCTTTAAAACCCCCCCCCCCGCCCCCCGGCAACTACATTCTCTCTTAGAGTTTATACGAATCCTCTCCTCTTGTGGAGTTCTGTTTTGAGACACCCTCTCTCTTCTCCTTGAACTACAAACATCTTGGCCTCGGTACAAATCAATGGCTAAAAATTTGACATGCTTGGTTTTGTTTTCTTCTTTATATTGAATATTTTATTTATTTACTTTTCAAATGTTATTCCCTTTCCCAGTTTCCCCCCTGGAACCCCCTTATCCAATCTCCCCTTCCCCTGCTTCTATGAGGTAGCACATGGTAACAGCTTCTGCCACTGCATAAATGATCCCCCAAATCTCTCATAGCTAAACTTGTTCTGCTCTACACTTCTAAAAGCCTCTTTAAGGTTTTCCTACTTACCTATACATGTATAATTTTATTTTCCTACAACATGCTATATATGTAATTCAACTATTTTTTTTTTAGAATATACTATATATGTAACATGGATGGTGATGACAAAAGGTCTCCAAAATGTTTTGGATTACCATGGATGATGAATACATCGTACTCTGTATGATAATAAATTCCCAAAGGCATAAAGACATACTCAGGGAGATAAACAGAAACTGACTTAGATATGTATGTCTAACTACTTTTGTCTTTTCTATGTTCAACACCAGGTTTCTAGAGAATTTAAATAAGAAACAACATATGTTTAATAAATAATACATATTTATAAATTCCTAAGGAGTACTCGGATTAACAAAAGCTTATTTGGAGATTTACATCTAACTACTTATGTTTTTGCTGTGTTCAACACCAGGCTTCTAAAATATTTAAATAAGAAACAACATGTGTTTAATAAGTAATGCTGATAAATTCCCAAGGTTATGAAGCTATTTTGGGTTAACAGAAGCAGACTTAGAGAGGTATGTCTAACTACTTATGTCTTTGCTAACTGCTCAACATCAGGCTTCTAAAAGATATTAGATAAGTAACAACATATGTTTGAATAAAGTATGCTTAAATAAGGTTTATATAGACCTAAGATCTACTCAGGTTAGCAGTACCTGACTTGAAGATGTGTGTTTAACATTTTTGTCTTGATACCTTTGTTAACCTTCTGTCACTTGGATAAACTGAGTCATATAAAAACCTGATATTTTGTGATGGTACACTAAAAAAAATCAGAAAAGATTTTTTATCACCTCTTTGTGGACAATAATTATGATATAAAGTTTTATTTTGATGCTAATGACTCATCAATTAAATCTTCAAATTTTTAAGGCTCAAACTTGACAGAGATAAAGCTGAAAATCCTAATTTTATAAAAACTACTAATTTTGCGTAAACTCTTAAAGATATTTAAGGCATACAAGCACCATTCAACTTATTCAAACATCTCAGGGGTTTTTCTCTTCAGATACACCATAACACAAATATCTGAAACACATCAAATAGCCTGGAAATACTAAAGGAACAATTTCATTCCAGAATTGATGTCAATAAACAGAGTGACAGGAGTTCTTACAATTGCTATTATTATTCTCATTTTTAAGACATAGTCTGTGACTGAAAAATAAAACTTATAATATCCCTTCTTTGAATGATTCTGTAATGAGGGCTGCTCATCCAGTCTGGTGCATTTGCCTTCAGTTCTCATTCTGGAGAAAAATAAAAAGTCCCAAATCATGAAAAAAATTATCTGTCTAAAATTTCAACATCTATACTTTAGCACACTTTAACTCTAAATTCTACTAGTTACATATTTAGTTTATAGGTAGAATAAAAGCTTTGTCCAGACAGGTCTACCAGTGACTATGGTCAAGTTTCACAGCTTGGCTTTTCATTTTTAAAAGAGATATTCTTACAAAGTCAATAAATTGCCTATCCTATGATTGATTGTGGTAATTAAAAAAGAATAGTGGTGACTATATCACCAGTATAAATAAATACATGGCTCATAGCATATACACGTGCTATAATATAGTGAAAATGGTACCTTGTCTCCTTCCTCCCAAAGACATGTACCCAATGTCTATTTATAACCCCAGATAAACTCCATTTAATTACCATCACATAAAATATTTTATAAATGCCACTGAAAACTGCCAAATCCTTCAAACACAGGGAAAATTGGACAGTTGTAACATGCAAGAAAAGCCTAACCTGGCACCTGGATGTGGTTATGAGACATCACAAACAAAACTGCTGAAGATAAAAACTGATGAGGCAGAACACAGTGGAAACTTTAATTATCAATAATACATGATAGAAGACCATGAACTTCTTTTTTCTTCTTTTTTATTAGATATTTTCTTTATTTACATTACAAATGTTATCCCCTTTCCTAGTTTCCCCTCCAAAACCCCCCATTCCTTCCCCCATCCCCTTGCTCACCTACCCACCCACCCCTGTTTCCTGGTGCTGGCATTCCCCTATACTGGGGCATAGAGCCTTAACAGGACCAAGGGCCTTTCATCCCATTGATGACCAACAAGGCCATCCTCTGCTACATATGCAGCTGGAGCCATGAGTCCCACTATGTGCACTTTTTGGTTGGTGGTTTAGTCCCTGGAAGCTCTGGAGGGGGATTGGTTGGTTCACATTGTTGTTCCTCCTAAGGGGCTGCAAACCCTTCAGCTCCTTGAGTCCTTTCTCTAGCCTCTCCATTGGGGACCCTGTGCTCAGTCCAGTGGTTGGCTGAGTATCCACCACTGTATTTGGCAGGCACTGGTAGAGCCTCTCAGGAAACAGCTATAACAGGCTTCTTTCATCAAGCACTTGTTGGCATCCACAATAGCGTCTGAGTTTGGTGACTATATATGGGATGGAAACCAGGTAGGGCAGTGTCTGATTGGTCATTCCTTCAGTCTCTGCTCCACACTTTGTCTCTGTAACTCCTTCAATGGGTATTTTGTTCTCCCTTCTAAGAGGGACCAAATTATCCACAGTTTGGTCTTCCTTCTTCTTGAGTTTCATGTGGTTTGTGAATTCTATCTCGGGTATTCCAAGCTTCTGTGCTAATATCCACTTACCATTGAGTGCATACCATGTGTGTTCTTTTGTGACTGGGTTACCTCATTCAGGATGATATTCTCCAGATCCATCCATTTGCCTAAGAATTTCATGAATTCATTGTGTTTAATAGCTGATTAGTACTCCATTGTGTAAATGTACCACATTTTCTGTATCCATTCCTCTGTTGAGGGACATCTGGGTTGTTTCCAGTTTCTTATTATAAATAAGGCTTCTATGAAGATTGTGGAGCATGTTTCCTTATTACATGTTGGAACATCTTCTGGGTATATGCCCAGGAGTGGTATTGCTGGGTCCTCAGCTAGTATTATGTCAAAATCTCTGAGAAACAGTCAAACTGATTTCCAGAGTGGTTGTACCAGCTTACAGTCCCACTAACAATGGAGGAGTGTTCCTCTTTCTCCACATCCTGGCCAGCATCTACTGCCACCTGAGTTTTTGATCTTAGCCATTCTGAGGGATGTGAGGTAGAATCTCAGGGTTGTTTTGATTTTCATTTCCCTGATAATTGAACATTTTTTATTGGATATTTTCTTTATTTACTTTCAAATGTTATCCCCTTTCCCAGTTTCCCTCCCTCTCAGAAACACCCTATCACATTCTCCCTCCCCCTGCTTTTATGATGGTGTTTCTCCACCCACACATCCACTCCCACCTCCCCATCCTCAATTTCCCTACACTGGGACATCTCTCAAGCCTTCATAGTACCAGGACTCTCCTTCCATTGGTGCATGACAAGGCCATCCTTTGCTACATATGCAGCTGAAGCCATGTGTACTCCTTTGTTGACGGCTTAGTCCCTGGGAGCTTTGACAGGTCTGGTTGGTCGATATTGTTGTTCTTCCTATGGGTTTGGAAACTCCTTCAACTCCTTCAGTTGCTTCTCTAGCTCCTCTATTAGTGACCTCATGCTCAGTCCAATGGTTGGCTGCTAGTATCTGTCTCTGTTTTTCTAGGGCCTGTCAGGAGACAGCCATATCAGGTTTCTTTCAGCATGGACTTCTTTAGGTGCTTCTCAGCCATTCAGTATTCCTCAGTTGAGAATTCTTTGTTTAGCTCTATACCCCATTTTTAATAGGGTTATTTGGTCCTCTGGAGTCTAACTTATTGAGTTCTTTGTATATATTATATATTAGCCCTCTATCAGATGTAGGATTGGTAAAGATCTTTTCCCAATCTGTTGTTTGCTGTTTTGTCCTATTGACAGTGTCTTTTGCCTTACAGTAGCTTTGCAATTTTATGAGGTCTCATTTGTCAATTCTTGATCTTAGAGCATAAGCTATTGGTGTTCTGTTCAGGAAATTTTCTCCTATGCCCATGTACTCAAGGCTCTTCCACACTTACTCTTCTATTAGTTTCAGAGTATCTGGTTTCATGTGGAGGTCCTTGATCCACTTAGACATGAGCTTTATACAAGGAGATAAGAATGGATTTATTTGCATTCTTCTACATGCTAACTGCCAGTTGAGCCAGCACCATTTGTTGAAAAGTTGTCTTTTTTCCACTGGGTGGTTTTTGCTCCTTTGTCAAAGATCAAGTGACTATATGTGTGTGGGTTCATTTCTGGGTCTTCAATTCTATTCCGTTGATCCTCCTGCCTGTCACTGTACCAATAGGTTGAGGTCAGAGATGGTGATTACACCAAAATTTCTTTTATTGTTGAGAACAGTTTTTACTAACCTAGGTTTTTTGTTATTCCAGATGAATTTGCAAATTGCTCTTTCCAATTCTGTGAAGAATTGAGTTGGAATTTTGATTGGGATTACATTGAAGTTGTAGATTGCTTTTGGTAATATGACCATTTTTACTATATAATCCTGCTAATCCATGAGCATGGGAGATCTTTCCATCTTCTGAGATCTTCAATTTCATTCTCCAGAGATTTGAGTTCTTGTCATACAGATTTTTCACTTGCTTAGAGTCATACCAAGGTATTTTATATTATGAATATTGATGCAAAAATACTCAATAAAATTCTCCCAAACTGAATCTAAGAACATATCAAAACAATGATCCATCATGATCAAGTAGGCTTCATCCCAGGGATTCAGGGATGATTCAATATACAGAAATCCATCAACATAATCCACTATATAAACAAACTCAAAGAAAAAACCATATGATCATCTCATTAGATAGATGCTGAGAAAGCATTTGACAAAATCCAACACCCCTTCATGATAAAAGTCTTGGAATGATCAGAAGTTCAAGACTCATACCTAAACATAGTAAAAGCAATATATAGCAAACCTGTAGCCAACATCAAACTAATTGGAGAGAAACTTGAAGCAATCCCACTAAATTCAGAGACTAGACAAGAATGCCGACTCTCTTCCTACCTATTCAATATAGTACTCGAAGTCTTAGGCAGAGCAATGAGACAACAAAGGTAGGTCAAAGGAATACAAATTGGAAAAGAAAAAGTCAAAATATTACTATCTGCAGATGATATGATAGTATACTTAAGTGACCCCAAAAATTCCACCAGAGAACTCCTAAACCTGATAAACAACTTCAGCAAAGTAGTTGGATATAAAATTAACTCAAACAAATCAGAGGCCTTACTCTACACAAAGGATAAACATTCTGAGAAAAAAATTAGGGAAACAACACACAATAGTCCATGAACTTTTAAAATGCATTATACAATGGAAGGTGTTACTAAGAGAATATATTGGATGTAAATAAGAATGTTTCTTATTATTTTCACTGTTTCAAAGTTTATTTTTAAATATTTCTAATAACTAGGAAAATTGTCTAGAACTTAACCTGTATATGATAATGAACATTATTTCATTTAAAAAAAATAATAATTTTTGTGCCACTCTTCTGTCTCACAAATGAGGAAGGCCAGGAAGTTGGCTCCGTACAGCTGAAGCCACCTCAAGAAAACAAGAAAACAAGGGAAACGAGCTAGCTAACTTTCCGTGGCTTGACACAAGTCATTCCTAGACGTATGTACAGTTGCAAATTAATCATACATGCATAGACCTGATTCCAGTGTGTGTAATATACTTTAGAGAAAAGGACTATAAATCTTTGAGAGTAAATAGGTTTTCTCTTCCTTGTTTCTTTTTTCATAGTGATGGAAAGTTGATGGATAATATCTTTGGCACTCCACACAAAGGTGTGAATGTATTATTGTGAGAAAGATGGTAGAAACAATAGTGAATAACATTTTAAAAACACTGTGTGTGTGTGTGTGTGTGTGTGTGTGTGTGTGTGTGTGTGTGAGAGAGAGAGAGAGAGAGAGAGAGAGTGAGAGAGAGAGAGAGAGAGAGAGAGAGAGAGAGATTGAGATCTGTTTGTGAGGAAAGCTGCAACATGTGGCTTAGCTGTGTGCCAATTGAAAGTGACTATCAGGTGCAATCTATTGCAGAATGTAAGCAAGGCAAAGATAACTTCCCACAACTATGTATCCTGTGCCTGAATCTTCATCAAGTTTCAAACAGACTTCTTTGAAAACTTCTCTATGATCAACTTGCCAAATCTACTTCATCTCAAGGAAAATGAAGATGAGAAACTCATTACCAACCTAGACATTTAAAGCAGACGACAAGAGAACTCTACTTGATCTCAGTATGAAAGCATTTTCCAAAGTGTCTGCAACACTATTAAATAGAAAGGTTTAGGAGATAGATGGTAAGGGAATGAAAGAGGCAACTTATATTCTTCGTCTTAAAAAACAGAGCTCTGTTAGAAATTTCCCAGAGCTCTTAAACATATGAATCATGCATTCGCTCACATAAGATGTTCTATCTATTCTGACACAGTTACATAACACAGAATAAATTAATAATACCTTTGGTAAATCTCAAGCCTTCTATTATCATCTTTTGGAACTGCAAAGATGGAAAGGAGGGCAGGATAAGAAGAAAAGGAAATGAATTTGGTGTATTTCATTTCATTGACTGTCATATTTTTATAAATTATTGGGGAAAGATACTTAGACAAAATTTAAACTAAATGAATTATTTAATAAACAGATGCTAAGTGCAAATGCATAATTTACTACTACTATGCATGAGCTAGTTTAAGGGTACCAAAGTTTTTCTTCTTATGCTAGACTGAAATATTTCCATGTATAGCCTAGTGCACATCTGAGGGTAAAGTCCAAGTATTAATTTATAAATGTTCCTATGTGTTTTGGAGGATACAGGATTGATTGAGGACAAGGATTTAAATAAAAAATGTTTAAGCATCCACAGTTGTTTTCAGTTTTGTGACCACAACTGTCACTTTGCATAGGTTATTGTATTTTAGTCACCTGCCTGCCATTATGGGACCTGGAATGCATCTTCCCAATTCTTACCCTATACACATTTACCTTGATGGAAAAACTCAAGGATATTTTCCTAAGTGTTTAGCTTGAAAGTAGGCTTACTTATTACTTTTCATACATTTGGTAGGTAAATGTTTTATGTAGCTCCATAAAAGACTATTCTTAACACTGACAGTTTTATTTTTAATTTTTAAAAGCAAATTGATGATGATGATAATGATGATGATGAGATAAAACATAAACAAAAAGCATCATAAGCCATTGGTTGAGACATCAGCTAGGCTAGTTACAGAAAAGTAGGAAAACCCTTAGGTGCTATATACTATACTGTTAATGTTTTGTTTCCTGGTAACAAGTGATCTGTTAACTTAATACATTTTAAAAGATTTCACTTGTTAGTCACAAGAATATTAGGACAGACACATAGGTGGGCAAGGGATAGCTCTGATGTAGACTGAGTATAGCTCAAATAAAGTGTAATTAGACTCTGGAGCTTCAGTGTTCCACCTTCTGCACAATTATTGACATTCTAATTATTTAATCAACTTTGCAAAAGGTTCACTATTAGGTGCTGTTCTTCTCAGAAACTATCACTTAAAAGGCTGAGCCAAGACATGTCCTAACTTTCTCATATACAGATCAATAGCCTGGCATTATGAAAGTATTCTGTTTTATCAAAGATGTATGCCTATATCATGGAAGAAGCTCACATCAAATCATTATCATACCATGAATAATTATTGCACTTTTGAGACCTTATCACATGGCAGTAGTGATCCTCTTAAGGATTTAATCTTCATTGAGTTCCAGATGACTCAGTGAGTTAATTTCTTATGTTTCAATGCAGTTCCATATTATAACAATGTTAGAAGGTAAATTGTGTCATGAAAGTTTCCTTAAAGACGAGGAAACTGAGGCATAGAATGATGAATAATAAAAGTGTTCTGCACATCTCTGTGCATGTATCCTTGACTGTTTAGTTTGTTTCTCCTCCACGTTTACTCTTTCAATGACAGTACCTTGTCCATTTCCCACTTAGAATAAGACACTTCCTGAAAAGATCAGAATAGCTTGAGAGATATTTACAGCTAAACCATAATCATCATGAATGGCTCCACAGACACACTGCTGTATAAATACCATGCATTAAGGGACTGTGATACTCATATTTAACCACTGCATTTTAAAACCATCCAGATTTATAACCATGCCCATTAACTTTCCATTTTAAAACTCATGAACATTATTATTATATTGGAACATAGGAACATAGGAGCCTAAATTTGTATTCTTGGACCACAATTACTCATATTTGGCTGTAGAGTATACACTCACTTACCCACTATAAAGGAAGAGGGTTTTGTTTGTTTGTTTGTTTGTTTTGTTTGTTTGTTTGTTTTTGGTATTTTCGAGACAGGGTTTCTCTGTATAACTCTGGCTGTCCTGGAACTCACTCTGTAGACCAGGCTAGCCTCAAACTCAGAAATCCACCTGCCTCTGCCTCCCAAGTGCTGGGATTAAAGGCGTGCACCACCACCACTCGGCGGAAGAGTTGTTTTTTGATAATGATAGAGTCTTCCATTTTTAGTTCTTATTTTAGTTGTACAGAAATGAGTTTCTGATGTGAATTTAATGGCTTTAATATGAAAAATTGGTCATTAGCAGGTTTAAAATACATTATTCTTTCTGACATGACTTGGATACTTCAGTGGGTTGTTAGCTAACATGGAGGCCAATGGCATGACAAAGCAAAACCTAAAATATGAATGACTTTTCTAGTTGATAACTTAACTTCCGTAAGTAGGGGAAAGTGGTAACTATTCGCTAAGAGCAGATGTTGGTGTAACTATTTCTGCTAGTGCCTGAACTACAGCTTGGTTAAACACAGTGGGATCTCCCAGCTACCCCCATCTTCCCTTTCTGAGAGTTCTCAAATTTCCCATTACAAGGAAACAAAATGTCTTTTTGTGGTAACTGGGTTAGAGCAACTCTAGACAGTCATGATGATGGCTATTAAAATTCAACATTTGTTTCACATCACTTCTTCTCTCTGTGTGTCTCTATTATTCCTGTCTACTTTGGTATAAGGAACCTGGAGACTCTTGGGCTTTTCCTAAGATCCATACCTTCAGGGTAAGAGCTGCACATTAGGATTGTGCCCACTACTGCTCACAAGTGCACGGAATTTCCAGTTACTATTGAGATTCTCACCCTTCCACAGAAAGTCATGTTTCAAGTTTTGATCATGGTTTTTGAGATCTTGCATGTGCTTTGACTTTGTGATAGCTCTGGCTTTCAGTTCAGGTGATGAAAACATCACATGATATTCTTTACTGGCTTCTGTTCATCCAAGCATTACTATGTACTATAAAGGAATTTATGTATTGGCCAAAATGAGTTAATTTCAAATAGAGATTTTTCAGGATATGTAGTAATTGAGCATATAAAACATCCCTAGTACCATTCAAAGATCTATATTTTAAAGTTTAATTTATTTAATTGTAATTAGTATTCACTTTAATGTAAATAGATACCTGTTTCTGTGGGTTACCGGAAAATGCATTTTATACATAGAAATAAAATTGGATAAATATGATCAAAGAACATTTTATATGATCTTAAAAAAGACAATAAAAGTTATTATCTTGTACAATTAATCATGTTAATTTAAACTACTTTAATTGAAATTAAACTTACTAGAGCAAATGCCACATAGGCTATAAAATTCCTAATTAATTTCAACCTCTCATTTTCTCCCTAAAGTCATTATTAGTCCCCTTATAAAGTCTAACTTTTAGTTATATTTAATATCTTCAAGTATTTTATACCTGTTGTGATCACGTCCTCCAGGCCACCATTGTTCCTATCCCAGTTAAGTTCCAAGAAATCTTGCAGAGCATGATCCTTCTCTGAAATCACTTTAGCTATCGCATACTCAGTCATCAAACTCCTTGATGCTCCTCCAATGTTCCAGGTCTTTACAACAGCAATATTCTCTTTACATTTACGTGTGTGTGTGTGTGTGTGTGTGTGTGTGTGTGTGTGTGTGTGATCACTGATCAATAATCGACTTGTCAAATAATAAGAAATATGTAGAATCAGCTGTCTGCCCAAAAATAATCTACCCAAATTTAAAATGAAAATACTATGGCAAGAATAAGTTAAACTTCACAGACAGAGATGGAACTAGAGTCACCTGAGGAAAATCAAAATGTCAAAGCTAAGGTCTAAAACTATTCTACTCATCTTAAGATAAAACTTAAGGTAGCATCATGTTCCATATTAAATAAAAACAACTGGGTGTTAGAAGTGGAAACTTGGGAAATGTTGTCTGTAACTACTGTAAAATTACAAGGTATAAGAAATCCCTCTAGGGTTGGGTAAAAGGCCCAATGTGGACTAATTGCTCTTACAGTGAGCCCACGAACTGTTGCCAGCACTAGTATTAGGTCCTCACCACTGCACAGAACTCCAGTTCCAAGGGTTCTAATATCCTCTTTTGGCTTTTGCATGCATCCATATGCATGTGGTGCACATATAGAGAAGTGCAAATATACACATACATGTAAATAAAATAAAATAAAATATTAATCAAAACATTCTAAGAATTCTATCAAACGGACAGTGGGAAGGCTCAGCAGGTAGGGGCATTTACAAAGAGGTTTCACACTCTGAAAAACCCTGAATCCATCAAGGTATCAGAGTAGACCCAACTCTAGAGAGTCCTAGCTGATGGTAGTGGTTTGGAAGGCTGTGACAACTTAAGGAATTGGGGCCTTCCTGGAGGAACTGGGTTCCTAAGCTTCAGTTCCTGTCTATTTTTTAATTTTTTACCTATAGATGTAATATAACCAGTTGCCTCATATTTCTGCTACTATGCTTTCCCTGCTGTGATAGCCTGGATGGATCTCTTCTTAAATTCTTAGCCAAAATACTCCTTTCCTTTAAATTGATTTTCATCAAGTTACAAGAACATCACAGCAATAAGAAAACTAAACAAAATAAAATATTGACACACACTGTTGGGAGGTGGGTCCATTGCAGTGATAAACCTGACCATGAGAAGAGTTGGAAATTCTGGCTACAAAGGCTCGGAATATGGTTAGCAGAATGCCATGGGCCATACTGATAGGACTTTAGAAGACTAGAACACAGGCAGACATGTGGAAATTGGAGGTCCAGCTCTTGAGAGTTCAGAAGAGAGTAAGGAATTACTATGTATTGAGATCTGGCTGGAAGTCATTCTTGTAGTATTCTGGCCAAGACTCTGGATGAGCTCTTTTCACATCCTAAGAACCTGAGGGAGGTTGCATTCAAAGGCTTATTGTTTGATAAGGGAAAGTTCAAGATGGGGAAGCACACAGGCTATGTCATGGTTACTAGTAATGCTCTTATCCAGGACCACAGGGAGAGAAAGAACAGAAGATAATTTTGAGAGAAATGAAAAAGTGTGGTTCATGTTGAAAGGAGGGTATTAAAACTTGTAGATAAGGCAGGCTCTAAGAAAGCATCAGTAACTCTTAGAGACGTGTAGTGTTAGAGAGAAACACAAGGCCCTAATGAGACAATAGCTAAGACATCATGAGGGAAACATACACGTATTAGGCTCCTTCTTATAAAAGAGTAAGTTTATCTGAGAAGAGCCTATATTAAGAATGTCATTAAATTAGATTCCAGACAACCAAATAATCCTATTAAAAAATTGGGTACAGAGCTAAGCAAAGAATTCTCAACTGAGGAGTACCAAATGGCTGAGAAATACCTAAAGAAATGTTCAACATCCTTAGTCATCAGGGAAATGAAAATCAAAACAAAAACAACTCTGAGATTCTACCTCACACCAGTCAGATTGGCTAGGATAAAAGACTCAGGTGACAGCAGATGCTGGAGAGGTTGTGGAGAAAGAAGAACACTACTTCATTGCTGGTGGGGTTGCAAACTGATACAACCACTCTGGAAATCAGTGTGGCAGTTCCTCCGGAAATTGGACATAGTTCTACCAGAGGACCCAGCTATACCACTCCTGGGCATATACCCAGAAGATGCTCCAACATGTAATAAGGACACATGCTCCACCATGTTCATAGCAGCCTTATTTATAATAGCCAGGAACTAGAAACAACCCAGATGTCCCTCAACAGAGGAATG
>JADRCD010217416.1:0-23314 GCA_019843815.1 Montemys delectorum
GTGTGTACCTCTCCTTCTCCCTCCAGATTTCCTTAAATTCTTTAAAAAGCTATCTTTGCTGACAGCCAAAATCTGACTTTGACTCAGTTCTAAACATTTTAAAAATGAGACTTAGAACACCACTCTAGACTTCTCAGCCCACCACTTAGGCAGACACTTGGAGTTTATTTAGTGAATCTAAGTTTTCTACTGCTGAATGGTAAATGACCAGAAACAAAAAAGATTAA
This sequence comes from Montemys delectorum, assembly GCA_019843815.1. Classification (NCBI taxonomy): domain Eukaryota; kingdom Metazoa; phylum Chordata; class Mammalia; order Rodentia; family Muridae; genus Montemys; species Montemys delectorum. The sequence goes on from JADRCD010217416.1 coordinate 228, forward strand.
CACAACATAATTGTACTACTGTTTTTATGGCTTAAGAGTCCAGATGTGTTTTAATTGGTCTTCTGCATAGGGTCTCTTATCCATGAGTTAGGGGTAAGCACTTAATGCTTTTAGAAGCTTACAATTACCTTCCAAGCCCATGTAATGGTTGTTGATAAAATCCAGTTTCTTCCAGTTGTTGATGAGGAAGGACTTCTCTTGTCTATGGTTGTCAACCAACAGTCATATCTAGCTTCGGTGGGTCTCACAATTCCATGTTAAGTGACTCTTTTAAAAGCCTTCTTCCAACATGTACAATACACCCTGCTTCCTCAAAGCCAGCTGGAGAACCTTTTGCTTTAGTATGTGGAATCTTACACCATCTAATATTTTGGTTTAGAAGCAGGTCACAACTCAAGCAAAGAGTGTGACACAACCCTGTGGATACCAAGGCAAGAAAAACGGGAGCCATTTTGGAAGTCAGCCTTCCTTAGTAACAAACAACCTGTAATTTTCATGCCATAAAACAATGGCTTATAGCTGTCAGGAGTCTGCTGGGCACTGAAGCGATCTGAAGGGGGCTCTAAATCCACAGTTCATTATTGCTATGGTAAGAAAAATGAAAAGCAATAAATCTTGCTTCCATTCAAATCTCTGTGGCTGAATCCAGCAGCCATAGCTACCTCCTCCTATAAGAGAAGAATTGGCCAGCCTGATGTCCTAGTGGGGAGTTGAGCATTTTGGCTTTCACAGAACACAAACAGAGACTGAATTATCCTCTAATTAAAAGTCTGCCTTCTTCCTGTGGTCTGCAGAGAGTTGACCTCTGTCTTGTACTTTGGTCACTGGCTCACTGTGTTCACGTAGATTTCAACCCTAGGCTCATTACTAAGTCACTCCTACAAAGCACAGCTGAAAAGCCACTTTCTCAGTATTTTCTGATCTGTCCCATAAAAATCAAATTTCCTACCCTTGGCATGGTGGTACACATCGGTAATCTTATCATCCAGGAAGCAGAGGCAGGGGGATTGTTACAAGTTTGGGACCAGCCTGTCCTATACACTGATTTCCAAACCAGTCAGGACTGTGTTATCAGACCCTGCCTTAATAAAATGTGGAGGGAGGGTACTGGGACAGGGCCCAGGAAATAAGAGTGTTTGTTCTTCAAACATGAGGACTGGAGTTTGAATCTCTAACCCACATAAAACAATGAGCATGGCTAACCATACCTGTAATCCCAACACTGGGAGTAAGATTAATCCTATGGCTGACATGCTAGCCAGCTCCACTGAAAGGTCAACCAGGTTTATGAGAGATGCTGTCTCAAGGGAATAAAGTGGAGAGTGGTAGAGGACACCTGACCTCTTTCCTTGATCTTGAATGCCCACTCATTCATGTGCATCCCTCACACACAGAAATAGATTACATTTCCCCTTTCAGATTTGATAGGATGCTCCTCTGCAGCTCTGTTTTTCTTTGTCATCATTACTTGTTTTGATTCTGAGACGGGGGTCTCCTATCCACTGTATCTTAAGTGGGCTCTGCAATTTTCTCATTTTCTACTGGTAACTAGCAGAGGTGGCTTACTTCCCATATAGGATTGCGAACCCCTCCGAGAGAGCAGTCTGTCTGAGGCACAATTATTTCTTAAATGCATTCAGTACATGGTTGCATTCAACGTAATTCTGAAGCAATCTGTTCCCAAGAATGTTAATGTATAAAGGTGATTTTAGAAAGTTTTGCATTACTGAAGGCCAGGAATCCTCTAAGTCCCTTAATTCATCAGAGTTCGACACTTTTCCTAGTGAAACACTTTTCTGAAGATTATTTAAATCCCTCTTGAAGGACTTTTTTTTTGTCCATAAATTAGAAAATTTTAGCTTCTGTAGAAGATGCAGTGGACATGAGACCTTGCCTTTAAAACAAAACAAATAATAACAACAAATAATTACAAATCTTGGGTCATGATCACAGTTTTGGATGAGCTCATTGATTTGAAAATGTTTGTTTTAAGCACCTAACTCCTTTACTCAAGCAGAATCTTAAGCAGAGACACAAAACTGCCAAATTGCCATGATAGTAACAAAGCCTACTGTATTGGGAGTTGGGGGTGGGAGATGTGGTTCAGCAATGAAGTGTTCTTGCATTCCCAGCACCCACATGGTGACTAACAACTACCTGCAACCCTAGTTTTAGGGGTTCTGAGTCCATCCTTTGGCCTCCATGGGGTACTTGGCATGTACATGGTATACAAAACATATATCCAGGTAAATATTCACATAAAATAAACTCTAAAAAAAGATAATACTTGCTCACTGTTCTGGTTACTTCAGTAGCTAGGCCTTAAGACCCAGCACTCAGAACTAAAGGTTTAGTTTGATACTTCTTGATACTGATTCAAATTATTCATAGTTTACCCAAGAATATTTAAGCTAGAAACAAAAAAATTCACAGATTGATAGCTGGGAACCTGTTTTAATAAATACCTTTCTAGCATCTACTCTATGGAAGGTTGACTAACATCTAGTTAGAGTGAGCATCTTTACACAATGTGACACACTAAAATGGTCACCTTTGTGTCTTAATGTTTACATTGAGCTTCGTGTCAGCCGTGTCTGTTTCTGGGGCTTAGCAGAGTCAAGGTTAAAGAAGGACTGGCTAATTTTCTAGCCTCAGGGTTTTTTTTTTTTTACAGTAGATCTAACAGTTGACTTTCTACTGAGATCAAAGACAGCTGCAGTCTAAGCTCACAGCCAGCATCTCCTATGAAGGTGGGTGGCAGCCCTGTTTGCACACCTTGAGTTCCTGGAAGACTTAGTCTCATCCAATGCAGGAGGAAAATGAGCTGGAGCCCTCACTCTTCCTGGGAACTCATCTATATTTCATGTGGATTGGCATCACAGTGTGTAGAAAAGGAGCAGAAAGGCTACACTGGTCTGATCTCCCAGCTGCATTTGTACTAGGTGGCCCTGTGGGTACTTGGCCATCATTAGAAGTTAGTTTTCCACCCACATGTGGATGATTTCAATCAATCCACAGTCCCTTGACAGCTACTGCTGCCCACAACGGACCACCTCAGATGTCCGGGGAATTTTACTTGCTGTTTGGAGTTTAGCAAACAAATGGGACAAAGTTCAGAATACTATCAGATGTCTTCCCTGACAGTGTGGTGCTTGGCAAGGTGGCAACAACATCCGTCTGGGTCAGTTGCTTATTTAGTTACTTCTTTCATGGGCTTCAGAGAGCATAAGACACTTCGGTTCTCATTGCATAATTGTCTGTAATAATCTTTAATTTCACTGTTGCTCAAATTCAAGTCTCATTGCTAGGGATTTGAGTGTTAGCTCTCAATGACAGTGCACATTTATCAAGGGCTCAGTCAGTACAAGCTAAAATATTCAGTAAGTGAGCAAGTCCCGGGCTTTGCATAAGAGGAGATAGATGTGTTGTGCCCCATAGCAGGGACAGGAGCAAAAGCATACCAAGCACAAGGGGTGCTAGACAGGTAAGAATTCAGGGATCTGAGTAACTGACATTAGAACTACAATTTGCCTAGGAAGGCACTTTTCCCACTCAGTGTCACCATGTGTCTTGCTGATATGACGACCATTGCTAACTGGGATATGCAGATGCAGTCATAATCACATAATTATTTATGCCTGGAGCCAAAATCACCACTCTCTTCTCAACCTGCAAAAAGACACAAGTACAGACAATTCTCAGATCAGCAAACCCCTAAATTACCATTCTCACTGGGAGAACAAATGTTTCCCACACTGAAGTGGAAATTTCTGGTTGTGTCATGTGATCCAGACTCATGTGTGGTTTGGCTGAAGCAAGATCCATGAGAGGACACGCGATGTTTGGAGAGAATATAAATAGGATCCAACAGATAATGATGTGGCACTTACATAGCTAGCCATACAATGCTTTGTGCAATGCTTCTTCATTGGTCTTGAGTCTTCTTCGATCTTTACTTTGTTGAGAGAGGCATGGCAGAGAACTTCTCCTGGCTTTCTGGGTGGTTATGGTCGATGCTGCTGACTTGTGCCATTTCTGCTGTATCTTGCTGACTCTTGCTGTTTTTGCTAGATCGTCCCCTGCTGATTCATATTGAGTGATACTCTTTGAACTGGACTGTTGATAAATACTGACGCTACTGAACTGGACTGCTGGGATCCTGACAATGGAGAGTGGAATTGCCCCAAAGAACTACTTCTAAACAGATCCTCCTCCCCTTGTCCTACTTACCATCTTTTCTCCCCTCCCATTGAACAGTGGGCTAAGAAAGAGGGATCAAAGCATTTGAGAGCCCTTATTAAAGTAGATTTGAAAAATCTAAGCCTACAGCACACTCCTCCTAGAGAATGTCAAACCTGTTTCCTTTTTGACTGATTCATTCCTAGCAATCTTCCCGAGGAGTCCCATTTCAAGATGAAATCTGTCATCAATTAACAAAAGTAAATCAATAGGCTCACCACTTAAACCTTGCTGACCTGCAGCAAACCAAATATCATCTTTCTGGAAATTCAGGGATAACCCACAACACTGTAGTTTTCATCTTTGTATAATTGTGTGTAATGATCTTTAATTCTACTGTTGTGCAAATTCACATTCTGATACTCAGAACTTGATTAATTGAGCTTTAAGCTCTCAATAACAAATTAGATCAGGAAAGGTTGAAGGTAACTTACATTATGTTCTATGAAACATAATAAATAGACATGCTCAGTTCTTGATTCTTTTCTGTTTTGGAAGGATGGGTTTACATTTGTAAGTACCAATTTGATATTATTGAATCATTGTCCCTGCAGAATCTGGCTGGAGCCACTTTACTTACAGGGGTAGTTTGCTCCCTCCCTCCCTTCCTCCCTCCCTCCCTCTCTTCTCTCTCTCTTCTTTCCTTCCTTCCTTCCTTCCTTCCTTCCTTCCTTCCTTCCTTCCTTCCTATCTTCCTTCCTATCTTCCTTCCTTCCTTCTTCCTTCCTTCCTTCCTTTCTTCCCTTCCTCCCTCTTTCCTTCCCTCCTTCCCTCCCTCCCTCCTTCCCTCCTTCCTTCCTTCCTTCCTTCCTTCCTTCCTTCCTTCCTTCCTTCCTTCCTTCCTTCCTCCCTTCCCTCCTTCCTTCCTCCCTTCCCTCCTTCCTTCCTTCCTTCTATCTGAGTTCGAGGCCAGCCTGGTCTACAGAGTGAGTTCCAGGACAGCCAGGGCTACACAGAGGAACCCTGTCTCAAAAAAACAAAAAAACAAAAAAACAAAAACAAAAACAAACAAACAAACAAACAAACAAAAAAACAATAAGGAAAGGACCAAATAGTACTGTTCTAAAGAAAAAGACTAGGAACAAAATGACTCTTAATGACATTCTGCTATGTTCGTAGGTCAGTGCTTTGCTCAGCCATCAGCAGAGAACCTTCCTCCTGCATCAGCTGGAAACAAATACAGAGACCCACAGCCAGACATTGCATACAAAGAGAAACACTGGAACTCATAGTTGTAAAGGGGATGTCTTCATCAAATCCTTCCCCTCAGTGTCCAGGAAACCCTGAAGGAGAGGAGGCAGAAAAGAGTAATAGAGCTCAAGGGGAAAGGACACCAAGAAAACAAGGCTGGCTAAATCAACATGAGCAGAGTTCCTGTGAGCTCACAGAGACTGAGGCAGCATGCACAGGACCTGTATGGGTCTGCACTAGGTCCTTTGTGCGTATATTATGGCTTCCAGCCTAGCGTTTTTTTCTGGCCACCCTGAGTGTGTAAATGAGTAGGCCTTTCACTGGGCTCTCTTGTGCTCTTTCCCTTCGCTTTGTTTGTTTTGTGCAATGCCATTTTTAAATTATTAATTATATTTTATTCTCCTGTTATCCCCTAGAAGCCTGTTTTTTCAATGAGAGGCAGAAAAGGAATGGATCCAGATGGGAAGGGAGATGGAGAGGAACTGAGAGAAGTAGAGGGAGTGAAAAACATAATCAGGAGATATTATGTGAGGGAAAAAAAGCAATCATTTTCAATACAATGAGGAGGGGAAAGGACAGGAGAAGGAGTTAGAATCCAGGACAGTGCTTATGGCAAAGAAAGAAAATGGGTGTGCCTGGATGGAGTGGGTGAGGCCTGGGAAAGGTGAGAGAGGAAAGAGAAAGAAAAGACAAAGCTTGATTGGCTGAGCTTTGGGGACCAATATCAGGAATGAGAGAGAATAGAAAGGTTTTTGTTTGTTTGTTTCAATCGTGTCGTTTTTTTCTTTACTTGTGGTGGATAAATCAATTCAACGTTCTGGCTATGGATGTTGCAAGAAGCGATTTTGTACACAAGAGAATCCAGCCTGAGTCGTTCCTTTAGGGCAGTGATTGCGAAAACTGCTCATTCTCTTTGATTTCACTGACCATTAGTGTAATAGGGAATTACTCATAAGGAATCACCAAATACATTTGCCCATTGAAACCCATTTGAAAAAAGTAATTTTAGAAAATAATGAGAATTTTTTTGGGGGGGGTGTGTGGGAGCTTGTAACCTGGAATTTTTCCTTTTTGTTCCTGTTGTTTAAAATGATATCAAATCGTCCTATTGTAGTGTTATTTAATATGTATCCTGTATTATTCTATATATAAAGTATATTTTTAAAAAATCTAATTCTGGAAACCATTGAGAAGGCTTTAAGCAGACTCTTGAAGCAGTTTAAAAGTGGAGGGTTCATTTTAGGGTGTGATGATGCTGGAGACTGGATATGGTTTGGGACTTTAATGCTCTGGGCTGGAGATATTAGTGCTGTGGATCAGATAACCACACATGCATGTGCACATGGTGTGCAGAAGGGCCATTCTGCTCTATAGATGGTGGATGCTGACAGGTTGATAGTGTCCACAATTCAGTTCCTGGGGATGAGACCATAACCTCACTGGAGAAGGGGAGCCCCCACCCTGCCTAGAATCAAGAATAAGGATTTCATGAATTAAGTAGTGCCAATTAGCCAGCTAGCTAGCTTTTTCCCTTAGGCGTTTATAATTGTCCCTAGCAAGTCCCAGCCTTAAAAGTTATTATGACATGATAAAAACATACAGAGTCCTAAAATGGCCACCGGAAATATCTGAGTCCTCATTTAGTTTTGAAACATTTATTAACTTGACTCAAACAAAGTGAAAGCTCGTGGCTAAGCAATTATTGGTGCTTCTAAAAGATGGGCATTCTAAGTTGTATCTTTGTTTTATAGGGAGAGAGAGTTAGCCTGTTTTACTTCTCACTCTGTCCCCTAAGTGCCTCTTTCCTTTCAGTTTTATACAGTGTCAAACTCGTCATTTGCTTAGAACTCCTGTTGAGGGTGTGGCTGAACCAAAGGAGACTAAGAGTTTGGGAAGAGGTTATTAATAAATTACTGTTATCATTGTTGTTCTGTGGAAATGTTGTGTATCCCTTTTTGTTTTGTTATTGGGAAGCTCAAAAATGGTAATCATTTGGACACTTGAAGTAATTATATTCATGCATACACACACATCTGGAGGTTAGTACTTTTTTTCCCTATTGCATCTATATTTCTTTTTCCTTAGTACATCTTATTAGTAATCCTCTTTAAATAGTTTGTTGCTATGTGATATTTTAATTTCTGCTTTTATGTCGAGAGGCTAAGTCTAGGGCCTTAGGTATGCTAGGTAAATGCCACAGCACTGAGAAATAGCCCTGGCACTTTTGCACTTTTTATTTTGACACGGGGTCTCACTATGTTTTCCAGATTGTCTGGGAGCTCACTCCATAGCCTGGGCCTACCCTGCCCACCTTTTCCATCAGTGTTCCGAGAGTCTGGGATCATAAACCTGCACCATTATCCGAGCCTTCTGTAGGCGTCTACTTAGATAACTGGATAAATAGTTCCCTTGTGTGATATAAATATAAACATGATTTCAGTCTCTAGAATTGAGATAGATGAAACTTCAGTCAGACCAGTGTTAGAGGTGGTGTAATTTCAATACCTTCTATATCACTACTGATTGAATTTGATGGCATACAACCCTGTGTCTCACTCCTTGTTATAGATGAGATCACATTGGGTATTGCCATGATCACCCAGGCTGTCAAGCCCAGGCACCTTCATATCCTATGGGAGTAGGCTATACACAATAAGCACAGAGGAGTGTGTCATACAGTGAGTGCTTAACACTCAGTGGCTTCAGTTTTCAGAAGACAGTACCCTCAGTGCCCCTCACTGTGGTTTATCTGAAGGATGCATGATACAATAGTGTTTATTTTGCTAATAACACTGAGGGAAAAAATTAAAGTTCTTTGAATTTGAATACAACCATATTTCACAAACTAAAGAGTTATTTAATAAAAAAGAACCCAGGAAGTAATTAACTGTCCACTCAGTCTCCTTGGTCAGTGTGGGTACAGTGTTACTCATGTTCATGTATAAGCTTTAGTGAGCAAAGATTTTTTTTTTATCTACTAAATTTTCTGTGGTATTTTCAGATAACATAGGAAGATGTGTGACCTAAGGAAGGTTCTATGAACTGTGAATATTGAATATGAAATATTATTTGTTGAAATGAAAAGACTGTTCCATTTAAACTTGCATTGGCAATCAAAATGATTGTGATCTATTGAGCATGAGCCATGAGACACAGATATTGCTTTGCTTTCATTAATCATTATGTATTTCTGTACACGCAGATTCAGTTATGAACACGGGTCTGAATCCTCTCTGGCTTGCTCCCTGTAGAAGGACACTATTGGACCTTCACTGGGATCCCGTGGATGACTCCAATCCTTTCTCACTGACTCCTGACTGCAGACATGTTTATTTATGTAGAGATGGCATGAAGTTCCCTCTTTGTAGACAAATGGTTGTCCAGGAAATTCCTTGGGGCTTCTATGTATTACTTGTTTCCTACTCAGGAAATTTTCTGACCCAGAATTCCCAGCAACCTTCTGTGCTGCTCAGAACTGTAGAGCTGATATGCATATGGGGTCACTTGTGATGATCTCTTTCCTCATCCCTCCCTCCCTCCCTCTCTCCCTCCCTTCTTTTCTCCCTCTCTCCCTTTCTCTTTCTCGTGTTCTCTCTCTCTCTCTCTCTCTCTCTCTCTCTCTGTCTATCTCTTGCTCTCCTTCTCTCTCGGTACCTTTCTCTCTCTATGTGGTATATGTATATGTGTGTGTGTGTGTGTGTATCTATTTGTGTATGTATATCCAAGTATGTATCTGTGTGTGCTATTAATTTCTATAACTGTGGCAAAGTACATGAGGTACTTACCTTAAAAAAGATGGGAGGTTTCTTTCAGGCTGTGTTCACTTGGCCATGTTGCTTTGGACTATGACACCATGTGTTTTCTTACAATGTAGCCAAGTTGGCCTAATTACTCCAGAGTGACTGACCAGGAAGCATAGAGAGAGACAGGGAGGGGATGAATGTCAATGTTCCCTTAAAGGTGCAGCAGCAGTGAGCTAACCTCCTTCCACTAGACTCCATGGTCTAAAAGGTCCCAGCACTTCTCAAAAGCACCATGGGTCAGCAAACACACTTATAGCACATAGACTTCTGGAAATACCTATGATCCAAATTCTAAAGTGCAGGCCTGTCATTGCAGTCATTTGCCAACCAGAGGCAGGAGGATCAGGAGTTCAAGGCTAGTGGCTCAGCAGTTAAGAACATGTATTTCTATTCCAGAGGACTTGGGTTCTATTCCCAATACCCACATGGTGACATACAACCATTTGTAATGCCAGTTCCATGGGATACAACACCCTCTTCTAGCCACCAAGAGCCCAAGAGACTTAAGGAACTAAAAGCTAGCTGGGTTACAGAGAAAGTTCAAGGCCAGGCCAGCCTGTCTGAAAGTAAAAACTGCAAAGGGACTGGACGTGGTGCTCACTGGTAGAATACTGTCTCTTAAGCCTGAGGCTCTGAGTCCACAACAAAGAAACAAAAGGCTGGGGCAAAACTGTAAAGGCATAAAGGAAGGAGTAGGAAGAAATTGTACCACGTGTGCTTTTGTGATATTCAGTCTCCCCTTGACACACTGGAGCAGAGTGAAGATGTGTGAATGGCATCACACACAATGGAAGAGAAGCAAAGAAACCACAAATTACAACCCCCCAAAAGCCTTTGCACTTGCCTGAGTTGATAGAGCTATGTCTACCCCAACCCCCTCTTGTTTGCTGATGGCATTTTCATTTAAATCTTGATACTCTGGCCCAAGTTTTAGCCAATCCCTGGAGGAAGGTTGAGTTATACTAAAGAAGAAAAGGGTAGAAGGAACAGAGAGGAGGTGAAATGATCTTTCCAGGAAAAGCAGCATGCTTGGATCAATTCTTGCCTCCTGGTGAGGAATATGCTGTAATTATTACAATAAAAAGATACATTAATTACCTCATTTTTATCTAAATGTTGATGAAAATGTTAAGGTTCATATAAGTATAACTTATATGTATATGTAAGTATAACTTTTTAATTATGTGTATGTATAGGTATGTGCACATAGGTGCAATGCTCAGAAACAAGCATTGAATTTCCTAGAACTGGAGTTAAGAACTTGTGAGCCACTTGATGTGGGTGCTAGAAATGAACTCTGGTCCTCTACAAGAACAGAAATCACTTGTAACCTCTGAAATCTTGCAGTTATTCTAAATTAAAATATTTGAGGTTTTTGGGAAACTTAATGAAGATGAAAAGGTTTGTCTCTTGGCATTTTCTAAGTTTTAGGTAAAAATGCTATATTGAAAAAAAAATTATGGTAACCGATTGCTTTTGGAAGGATGTCATAATTTCACAGTGGCACTGTGAAAATGGCCGAGTAAACACAAACAGGTGAGCTTATCTCCTTTCACGTCTCTTTGCCCATGGCGGGAAGGTTCCCAGTGGATGCTGAGTGCAGAGCAGGAGATTGTCACACCCCACAGTCAGCTCAAAGTGTGAAGGATCATGAGCCATTTTCAATTCCAGTCTGTGGAACTCCAGGTTCAAGGGTCTGTGGTCCAGGTTCCCTAGCATTTCCCAGCAAACCCAGAGTCACATTGTAATTGTAGCACATAGGGATGGATAGGTGTCGTTTTAGGTTGCAAGAACTAACAGGTGCATGGATAATCCTGGCATCCTATAGATGTTTTACAACTATGAGATGATCAACTCACTTCAGATTTGTTTTCATCTTCCAAACAAAAGGGTAGAATTAAAATCTCTCTCCCTCTCCCTCTCACTTTCTCTCTCCCCCTTTCTGTCCTTTATTCTCCCCCACCTCTTTCAGACTCCTCCTCTCTTCATCTCTTCCTTTCTTCTTCATTTGATATTTGAGACAAAGCCTCACTATGTGACACGTGCTGGTTTCAAATACCTGATTCTCTTGCCTCAGCCTCCTGAGTGCTGGGATCATAGGGATGCACCACTATAACCATCTTAAAATACCTGTTTCTAATGTGATTGGCCAGGTCTTGTCCAATCTTGCTACACAGCACAACCACTTATTTGTTCAAGTGAGAGCAGGACATTAATATCTTTGTCTCTCTGTCATTTGTGTTGCAGGAAGACCAGTGAAAAGGGATGGCCACTGTATGTGAGACAGGGAAGTCACACCATTTCTTGGGAAGCTCAACTCAGCTAAAAGAGTCTCAAAATTCAAGTTCAGAGTTACCAAGGCCCAGGGATGTAAGACATCCCCACACGAGCACGGAGTATCTCATTGATTTTTCTTAATCTAACTATCTCAGAGCTGGAAAGATAGTTTGGTAGCTAAGAGTTCAAGCTGTTCTTGCTGAGGACCCAAGTTCTAGCCTCAGTATCAACATTAGGCACCTCAAAAGCACCTGTAACTCCAGCTCCAGTGGGGCATAGTTCTAGTTTCCACAGGTGTCTAAGCTTGGGCACACCTTATCTCCATCCAGCTACACACAATTTTGAAATAAATCTTTTAAAAAATTAGCTGTCTGGAGATCTGTAAAGTTATTGGATAATTTACTTCTGTGAGATGATTTTGCACTAACTCAATAGTTATCTATGCAGATTTTTGTTTTTACCTTTTATGTTGAATATTTGTAAAAATTTTCAAGCAGAATCCATTCTTTCTCCCTCTAGGGCAGAAAGTACATCTGTCATTTAGGAAGCAAAACTCTCTCCACATCAATCCATATGGCTAGAGCAGGGTTGAGTCCATCTGGTCAGGGCCCATGGGTTATACTCAAAGCTCTGGCACATTGCTTCAACCTTGGCTGATGTGTTTCATACAGGTATGCATATGGGCTGTTCTGAGCCTATGATAACTGCCTTGGAAGGGACACTCCTCTTTCTGCTGGCACATCAGCTCCTTTTCTCATCACTGTGAGATGTAAGTCAGACATAACGCAAAACAAACCAAGTTATGTTATGGAAAGAAGGTTCATTTTGGCTCATGGCTTGAGGGTACGGCCCCACCATGGTTGGAGAAGCATGGCAGCAGGAGCTGAGGCAGCTCTCACATTGCATCCCCAGTCAGGAAGCAGAGAGAGATGAATACCAGTGCTCAGCTCATTCTTTTCATTTTGTGCAGTCAAAGACCCCAGGCCATGGATGGTGTTCCCTGCATTCAGAATGGGTCCTTCCACCTCACTTAACCTAATCTACATAATCCTACAGAGCCTGCCTTGAGACTTGATGCTTTGGTGGTTCTAGATCATGTCAAATTGATGATCAATGTTAACCACTGCACTGAAGGACCCTCAATGGACAGAACCTTCTGGAAAGGGGAACCAACATGGTGGGCAGTGGCAAAGTACAGTGTGAAGAGAAAGACTCAACCCCAAAAGTACAGATTTTTAGTTTCTGGACCCTGTAATACTGACTTCTGTCTGTCCCTAACCCTCCCAGACATGTTAGCTATCCTCTCTCTGCTTGTGTTTGTCTGTTTGAGTTGACATTCTGTCTCCTGCTACTACCAATTCTCTAAGTAGTACCATAAGGGGAAGACATTCTCATCCCATGTAGATGATTCTCTTCCTTAGAGAAATGTGTTTCTGTCAGTAATTCTGAGTACCAGTCATTCCAGTGTGGAAGCTTCTCACTCCAGGAAACACTTTACACCTGTGGGGAGCCACATGTCCCTAAACTGAAAGGGAGGAAGTGATATGCCATGCATTCTTTGCTGGTGGAGTAGGTATTCAGAAGTTCGAGCTCTTCCTCTGATTTTATTAACAGTTTTGTCTGGGGGCTTGTTCACACAGCTTCAGTTTCCTGATCCTTGCATGTTCCTTTCTAAAACTCAGTTCACAGCTCCTCATATAGCAAGCTGACCATTGAGGAGGTTTAGATCATATGAAACACAGGATAACGAGAATGTTTTAATTGCACTCTGTTGCTGGGACAAATAACATGGCCAAAAGCAACCTATGGGAGGAGTATTTATCTGGCTTACACTTTCAGGTTACAGTTCACCATAAGGGAAGTCAGGACAGAAGTCAAACATGACCTTGAAACAGAAATCACAAAAGATGCTGCTTATTGTCTTACTCCAGGGCTCACCTAGCTAGGTTTCTCATATGGTTAAGTATGACCTCAGAGAATGGTGCTATCCACATCAATTCAAAGGCAACAAATATCTCCACAGGCCAATTTGATCAGGGCAGTCTCACAATTGGTACTCCCTTCTCAGATTACTCTAAGCTGTTACAATTTCACAGTTGAAGCTAATTAGGGTAAGGGTCATATACAAAGCTACAGAAACCCATAGGAACACTCACTGTTTAGAACAAGGTTCATCCAACTGTCAGCCTATTGGGTAGATCTAAGTAGTCACCTGGTTTTAGCCTATTGCACTTGACTTTAATGTCCAATTATTTAAATACTGCTCTTAGATGCTTATGCATAAATTTAAGACTTTCCCCAGAAACTATGGCTTGGAAAAACTAAATACTACAGTAGAAGTGTTCTGACCTTCAGTCTGGAAGGAGAATATGATGTTCAGTGAGGGGAAAGCTCTCATCCCTAATCAGCCTCCAGAGAGACTAACAAACATTAACTCTGCTCACCTCCAACCCCCTCCATCAGAATACAATAGCATCCATACCCACACTGAAGAACTGAGTAGCAAGGAAAAATGGAAATGGGAGGATGATTAAAAAATATTCCTTTAAGTATGCATTGTACACAGCTGTTGAAGTGAAATTTGGTCATAATTCTGTTGGAACAAAAGCATTGTGGACATTAAGATCGGTGCTTTCAAAATCTATGTAGAGATGTCTCAAAACAGAATTATCTCAAGAATAGCTTCTGCCTTGTCAGCTTGTGTTCCTCACACCAGCTGCTTCCGAGTGGTTGGAGTAGCTACATCTGTTGCTTGGAAGCTTGTCCTCTGGGCTTTGTGGAGAGAGGGATGGAATGCTGTCCTTGGTCCTTTAGAATGAGTCACTTACACTTGCAGACATGCATAGACTCTATGAAAATTCTACCATGGGTCAGTTATGGAGCCAGCCCTGTGCCTTCTGGTAGTTTTAAGGTGTGTGTGTGTGTGTGTGTGTGTGTGTGTGTGTGTGTGTGTGCACATGTGTGTAGAAGCCAGAGGTCAACATTGGGTACTGCTCTTCAATAACTGTAAACCTCATTTATGAGTAAGGTCTTTTGATGAGACCTGAGGTTTGACAATTAGGCTTGTATGGTGTCTGCCAAGTCCTAGGAATGCTTCTGTTTGCACTTTGCCAGTATGGGGATTACCAGTGTGTGCCATCACTTTTTATGTTGGTGCTGGAAAGTGAACTCAGACATTCCTGATTGTATAACAGGCATTTTACTAACAGATCTATCTCCCAGACCCAAGTGAAGGCTTTTGATGAGACAGTATGAAGATATGGAACCTCTGATCCCATGGATCTTAACTATTGGAAAAGTACTGCTTTCTCTTGTTTGTACTCTGTCCCAGTGGGCCCTTTCGGAGTACCTGCTCACTCATAGTTAACAGTAAAGAATATATTTCCTGTTTAAGGAGATACAATTCAATCTGTAATTAGTAATCTGCAGTAGAGCCTTTTGTGACCTTCTGGCCAGGTGCTGTACTCTCCATAATAGATCCTGCCATTCTCACTTGTCACCCAACTGTCCTTTAGGTGGTAGAGGGCTCCCCTCGGTAATTCTGGGCTGAAAAGTCTTCAGGTCCTCTGGATATATATTTCAGGGTTTCCATTAAATCAGTATCCCATTAAATATTAACCTGTGGTATTTGCATTCTAAACTATGCTAAGTGTATGTAAAAGTTGACATTTGTAGCAGAAGACCTGTGGGGCTGAGAGTAATTTGTTTTCTCCTAAACATTATAAGAACAATGCATACTAATTGGTTATTGAGACAAGTCCCAATTCTAAGAAACCTATCGTACTATACATTTTAACCCTGAAAATCAGGGACAGTTTCTAGCGTAAAAAATGAAATTGAGAGACAAAAGAAGTTATAGATTCTAGAAATATCTAATTAATGAAATGTCATATAGCATATCTTTTGGCTGCCTTTAGTGCTAACCTGAAAGTGTTCTGAATTGCTTTGTTTTTTATTGTTTGTTTATTTGTTTTTGTTGTTTTTTGAAACAGGGTTTCTCTGTATAGCCCTGGCTGTCCTGGAACTCACTCTATAGACCAGGCTGGCCTCAAACTCAGAAATCCACCTGCCTCTGCCTCCCAAGTACTGGGATTAAAGGCATGCGCCACCACTGCCTGGCTTTGAATTGCTTTGTAAATGACCCTTGTGGTAGGACACAAACTCATTCTCTGTGAGGTCATGCTGCAAGAATCAAGCACACACATTCTCAGTACACCAAGGAGCTCCTGCAATCTCTCTAATCTCAGTCTTTGCTTTATTTAAAATAATTTATTGATTTTTAAAATAGCATATATCTTTAGAAACTCTCTGTCCAGGGACAGATCAAACATCCCCTTTGTTCTCACCCTGTCTGCCAGGAGTTCTGCTGCTGCTCAAATTTTGTTCAGTAAGATCAGAGTAGAATCACTGGTCTCAACCGTGTTTAAAAATCACCCATGCTGAATGTTCTGAATTTCTAATGTGGCTAACTTCATCTTCTAGATGGTGACTAAGAGTGATACATTGTCCACCTCTTATTTATCATCTTTCCCACTTGAAAGAACCTTGAACATGATGAGAACAGCTACTTTCCCAACAAGAGTCATTGAGAATGACATATCATGTTCCTAACAGACTATCATAACACATAGATGTTTGCAGCAACACGCACTTTCTCGCCCATAAGCAGAGACAATTGGAGTCAGCTGGACAACACCAATTGGAGATGCAGTTAGGGTCAGATGTGTAGGACCCATTGGAGTGGCTCTTGCTCCCTTGTGGAAAGACAAGCTGGCATCTTTTATTGGGAGACACAAGATTCCTGCATCTGGGAGACAGACTTGTGGCTACTATGTGACTATGTGGCACTATGTCAGCTTACCACGCCATCATCTTGCTATCACAGTGGCTTCGTGAGCAGTCTCAATTATCATTCACCCTCCCTCAGGAAGATGACCCAATATGCTAAACAAGTAGAAGCTCTTAGGCTCTTTGAAGCACAGTACTGAAAACCATTTCCATTGTAGTGATGAGTCCTCCTAGGCACAATAGTAATGGATGGAGTCCAACCCTTGATGGAAGCACAAGGTTCATAGGCAGACCTATCTGTGAGATGACTGATATTGTCAAGGAACCCTTCCAAAATCAATCTCAGCACAATTTCGTCAAAAAATATAATATGATGGCCTTGCATTCTTTTTAATTTATGTCAACAATGTCTTCTCCCCTGGTGCATATGTATGCTTTCTCAAAAGCAACCACACAGCTAGCATTGAGTGGAGTCACATGATGCTTTCCATGGGTTGAAGGAACACAGATGTTTGCTCACCTGAGAAGGGGAACTGACAACAGATCAAAGCAATGATTCTATCTTTATAAACCCAACCTAGTGGACCAATGAGATTGTTAGTGCTACTTATAGAATCATGGGTGATTTAAATGAAGTTACATCATTAAAACGTCCACCCCTAAATGGATCATCTGACAGAGCAGTGAATGTTACCTGCTAAACTATCTCTCCAGCCCAGAAGTTTCTATCTTGACTGATTTTCTGATTTAATGATCTATCTACTTAGAGAAGAAAAAAAATTCTGGCTGTAATTGTAATTTGCTTATTTGCCTTAGGATTCAGTTAATTTTTAAATTTATTTTAGACAGGATTTCATGTGCACTGAGCTGATCTTGAACTCTCTACATAGCTATAAAGGTGATCTAAACTTCTGATCTTTTTATTCAAAAAATCACACCGAACTTTTATAGTCCTGAGAATGGAACGCAGGTCTTTGTTTATGCTTGGCAAATCTAGCCACCAGGGTGCAACCTGCAAGAGACTCAGTCATTTAGCTTGATCAATACTACAATCCTGCTACTGGTTATTGTGGTTTGAAAGAGAAATGTTCCCACTAGGCCCCTGTATCTGAACACTTCAAAGAGGTTATAGCACCTTCAGGAGGTGCAGCCATGCTGTTGGAAATCTAACACTAGGGTTAGATTTTGAGATTTATAGCCTTGCTCAATTTCTTGTACTTTCTTTCTCTACTTCCTGTATATCATTCAAGAGGGCCAGAAAGAACGGTGGGGAAGCAGGAATGTCTACCATTTTGGACATCTAGCCCTCTTGAATGATAAGCCAAAATAATTATTTCTTAAGGTGATTTTTGTTTTTTGTTTTTGTTTTGGTATTGTTCATGGTATTTTTATCACATTAACAGGAAACTAATACACTAGTATATAGAATTTCGGGATTGTAGTATGTATTTGAAAGACCATAAAATGGCATTCCATTGACTCTTGGAAGTGTTTTATACTCAGAAACCACTCATTTAAGAATTCTATTATTTTTTGAGCATTTCATACAATGTGTTTGAGGATATTTAACCCTCTCCATCAACTCTTCTTCCTAGACTTACTCCCTCTACCTTACAGTAAACTATGTTTCCTTTTGATTTTTAAAAATAGTCCTTCAAGATCAATTTGTGATGCCCAAACATACTAGGATGCACAATGTTCCACTGGAGTATAGTCAACTTACCTGGGCCTCCACACTTTGAAAAAAATTAAACCTCCCTCTTCCAGCAGCTAACAATTTGTCAGTAGGTCCACAGGTTGGAGGTTGAGGTGGGATTATGTGACCAGTTCCATAACCTATCTTGAGATGTTGTCTGGCCTGTGATTTTTCAGGTTTTCTGGGTGCTTTTGCAACTTCTATAAGCTTGTATGTGAAGCTGGTCTACTGTGTCCAGAAGATAACGTTCTCTTGAGTTCATCCATTGCCTTCGTATCTTATAATCTTTCTACCCACTAGTCTTCAATGATCTCCATGCAGCATTATACACTCCCTTTAGAATAGAACACTCTACAGTCTCTTATTCTCTGAACCTTGACTAGTTGTAAGTCCTTGTGTTGAATTGTCACCTACTAAAAATAGAAGCTTCTCAAATGAGGTTTGATAGATGTACTATCTATGGGTATGATGATAAGTCATTAGGGGATCAATTTAGTACTATGTATGTGTAGCAGCACAACAGTAGTTGGTTCTCCTTTAGGGGCCATGATATGTTTATCCATATGTTCTTGACCCAATGATGGTACCAGCTATGTGCTTCAACTTGCAGAATGTGTTTTAAATCTATTTAAAGGGAAGTTTTTGACTATTCCAAAAAGTGGCTGACTACTCCCATGTTGTGCATGCCATTATTGCACTGGGAGGAGTGTCTTGCCAGGCCAGTAATTATTGTAGATAGTAAGATTCAGAGCTGCATATAATTGATGAGTTCTTTCCTTTTCTAGTAGCTTGCACATCACCTTCCAGCACTCTGATAGCTATCTAGTAAAGATGAAGCTTCCAAGTCAGTATGATCTTGATTTTTTTTTTTATGTTTTACAATATAAGTATAATATCTTCAGCAATAGGGTCTTACTATCAGGTTCTGAATAGTAACCAATAGTATTGGTGTCAATAGTATACTTGATGTTGCCTTTCTATTGCTATGATAAGACACCACGACCAAGGCTCCTTACAGAAGAAAGACTTTTTTGGGGCCTTACATTTGCAGACGGTTCATGACCTTTATTGTGGAGAGCATAGCATCAAGCAGGCAGGCATAGTGCTGGAACAATAGTTGAGACCTTACTTTTTGATCTATAAGCATGGGGGAAAGAGAGGCACTGGGAATGGCATAGGATTTTTGATATGTCAACCACTCTCCTTAGGGTTACACCACCTTCGACAAGGTCACTCCTCTAATTTTCCCCCAAACAATTCTACCAGCTGCAGGCCAATTATTCAAATATATGAGTTTATGAAGACCATTATTATTCAAAATGTCACTGTTGATAACAGCCTACAAGGGTTGAGGGTCTTTGGGACTCTACTAACTAACAATCTCTAGAGAGGAAACTCTTGGCACTAGAATGTGCACTTATTAGCTCCTAATGTCTAATATTGGTATTCATGTCCAGTTTCAGAGTAATCCATTTTTAAGAACATGCAGCTGTTCATTTCAGCTTTCTCTTGCTCTATGATTCAGTCATATACCCATCTACAGTCAATGTCATTTGTGTTTATATTTAAGGTGTGTTTTTTTGTATTTCTTCAGAGTTTATTTTGATCGAAATTTTCTCTTAAAGGTGATGACACTTAATCTTTCTTTACTGTGACTGCTGATACAGTCAGGTTTAAAGCTACTGTCTTCCTGTTTGCTCCACAGTGACTAATATGTGTTCTTTCCCCCTTCTCTTCTTGTATGCCTTCTTTTGAATTGATTAAGTATGATTCATTTCCTTTCTCTTATAGACTTATTTGTTGTAAGTTGTATTTATTTCACTGCTGAAGGCATAGCACTCTGCAATTGAACTGTCTAGAGATTGATATCAGCAAGATTATATAGGAGGGAATACCAACCTTCACTCCCCTATAAAACCAATTATTCTACTCTTTACCATCAAATTTCGATCAGGATAGTCTCAAGAGCCCAGTTCAAAAACTTTAACAACGCAGTGGAGGTAAATGTAGAGACTATATACATAGAAAGGATCACAGAGAAGATTGCTATTCCTCAGACATCTGTACAGAGCCAGCAGAAGGAAAGGCATGAGTAGTGTGGCAACTTTATCAGGCAACAGGCACTACCACGGTCCCTCATGGACCTTTTTTGCAAAGTTCCCCATCAACTTTGGTCATTGAGAACCTCAATGCCAGTGATTTAATAGTAGCTGGAAACCTCAATAGCCCATTCTCAACAATGAGTACATCACTTAGAAGGAAAATCAATGAGGAAACATTGGATTTAAGATTCACTTGAAGACTACTGGGACAATCAGACATCTAGAACATTTTATCTTATAGCAGTAGTGCATTGTACATCCTCCTCAAGTTCATGTGTACCTTTGTACAGGACAGAGCACATGCCAGGTGAGAAAGAAAATATCCAAGCAAAACTTAGGAGATTGAAATACATTAAATATTTCTTTGGGCCACAGTTCTGTGAAATTTGAAAGCAATAACAAGAGGAATATTTAAAGATGTGTGGAAATGTTGACACATTCATTAATAACTAATTAGCTAAATCAAAAAGAAATTCATGTGATTAAATTTTCAAACTAAATTTATGTTTGAACTGACATGTAAAATATAAAGTTGTATATATAATGATAAAGTGATTTATGTAAGCATATATTGCATGATTTTTACATCAGGTTAAGCATATGCATCTCCTCAATCGTTTATTATTTATAAAAGATTTAAAACCACTTCTACAGTTTTGAAATGTCCAGTATAAGAACATCCTCTGTTAGATCTTGAATGTGAAATATTCCCAAAGGACCATGGGTTACACACTTGGTTCTGGCTAGGTCCAACATTTAGGGACATCGTGCAAACTTTGGAATTTGCAACACAGCTTTAGGTAGTGGGACACTGGGCTATGCATTTCCAGGCTATACCTCAAGCCCTGAGTGATCCGCCTTTGCCACATGTTCCCACCACCATGATATATGCTTACCATAACCCCATATTTTTTATCTGAATTCTGTACACTGAAACCTCAGGAACTCTGAGATAAAGTAAATGTATTTCCATCTTAGGATATTTGTGTCAGGTAAGTTATCAGAGCAATGTAATGTCCCACACACCATCTAGAGTTACCACACCACTCATTACCACACTTGGACTACTTGCTCATTTGTGATGATAACTCAGAGTCCATACTTTCCTCTCATCCTCACTGGCACTTCTCATCTTTAGTTTTTTTAATAAGAGCCTGCCTTACAAAGGGGAAGCAATATCTCATTGTGGTTTTGTTTTGCATTTCTCTGGTGGTAACTTAGCCTGAGTATTGTTTTTCAAAAAGTTTCTTTTCTTTTATGTGTGTGTGTGTGCTTCTGTTTGAATGTAACCCACACAAGTAGGGATTGTCATGATGTCATAATACATAATAGGGTGTTAGATTCTCTGCAGCTGGCATTGAAAGTGGTTGTAAGCTTCTTGATGGGGGTGCTGAAAGCCATGAGAACCAGTCTTGATTTCTATGAAAGAATAGCAAGTGTTCTTCTTACCCACTGAGCCACATCTCCAGCCTCTGTGCAGTTTTCACATGCCCATAAGTCATTTGTCAACTCCTTTGAGAAACTCTATTTAGGTCTCTTGCCCATTTTCTCATCCAACTATCTAATGCTTGTACTGTTGATTCTGTGAAGCTATTCCTACATTTAGGATGCCACCCCCTCACGGATGTATAATTTACATTTTCTCCCACTCTGTAGGTTTCCTCTTGACTGTGTTTATTGCTTCCTCTGGTGTGTTTAAGCTTTTTAGTTTAATGAAATCCTGTTACTATTTTTGTTTTTGTTTCTTTTTAAAGTCTTCTCAAATGTACCTCTGTACAGCCCAGCATCATAAAACTGATGCCCTGATTTCTTCTAGCTACAGCCAGGTTTCCAGTTTTTACTCTGTTAAGGTGATTTTTTGTAGCTGTTAGCTGATAGGAGTTCTTGTCTTCATGTGGATATTTAATTTTATTGGGAGCATTTTTTGAAAAGATGGTATTTTCTTCAACATATACTCTTAACATCTCTTTTTGGAAATCAAGTGGTTACTGATATTGGTGTTTACTTCAGGGTTGTCTATTAAGTTAGATAATTCCATTAATATATGTGTCTATTATATGCCAATAATATGCTATGTTTTTTCTTTTGTGATGTTTTTCTTTTTATAATAGTTTTCTGTTAGAATTCTGCAGATGTCTGCAATGATCGATGATCATATCTATACCATATCATTCCATACCTTCTCATAAATCCCTCTCAACACCTTCACCTTTCAACTTCATGTCATTTTCTTAGACCTGAAGTCAGAAAAATGTACTGTTTCCTTTCTTGTCTTTTTCCCCCTCAAAATAGACTTGGGATTTTTTAAATTTTTTATTTTTAGATTTGTTTTTATGGCAGTTCCATATTGTTTAAAATTGATTTCTCCAGGTGTTTTTGTTGTAGAGATGGGCCAGTGACTATGATCACTTGGTGCTCTTCTCCAGGACCCACATTCAGTTCTCTGCATCCATATTGGGGGTGGCTCAAAACTACTTCTAATTCTAGCCTCTGGCATCCTCTTCTGGATTCTATGGCCCTCTGTGTTCACATGCACAGACACTGAAACACAGTCTCCCTCTCCCTCTCCCTCTCCCTCTCCCCCCCCCTCCCCCTCTCTCTCTCTCTCTCACACACACACACACACACACACACACACACACACACACACTATAAGATAAGAAGAATAGATATTTTATTTAAAAGAATACCCACTGGTGTATGATAAAGCCAACACTAAATGCATGGATCTTCTAGTTCAGGGTACAAGATAGCTTACTTTTTTGTAATGTCTGCATCAATTTATTGTGTTTTCTTTTTTTCATTTTATTCAGCTATCTTTCTCTTCTTTGGTTAAATTTGTGAGTCTTTTCTCTTTTTCTTCATCAGGTTAAGAACTGTCTGCTTACTTCTCCTTTGCTAAGAATCAGTTCTAAGATTTGTTGATCTATTTGGTTTGGTTTTGGTGAGAGAGAGAGAGAGAGAGAGAGAGAGAGAGAGAGAGAGAGAGAG